>LPNX010602497.1:146097-388994 GCA_001517045.1 Pseudotsuga menziesii | reverse complement strand
CCGGTTAACCAACCGGTTTGACCTGGTTTGGTTTCGAACCGGTGAACCGGCCGGTTCCGGTTCCGGTTTCAACGATTTTTAAAACTATGCTAATATCTTGAAGTCCTCAAGGCCTGAATCTTGCGCTCATATTAAGTCATTACCTACACTCAAGTTTTTATGCATGTGCACATGTATTAACCTTATGCGCAAGGGTTGTTCTATTCCTACATTCACAAGGAAGAATAACGCTGTGCACACAAGATAGGATAAAGTAATGCATAAGATATTTAAACACTCATGCCCATGTAAGAATCAACATTACGTACACAAGGTTGCATCAACCCATGCGCATGTGTATGAACCAATGCACACACATTGTGTAATCCAATGTGTAGAGGGAGGTATTTCACCATGCATGGGGATACATATTCAATCCAAAGCGCAACTGATGAGCTAAACGTGGTGTAGATGATGTATTACACAATGATCATGCACAAGAAAGATTAAATTCATGCACAAAGGTGAAGAACTAAACTAATGCATTGAGGAAGAACTAATTCTTGTGCTTTGAGTTTTTGTTACCCTTGTGTGTTGAGGAAGAACTAATCGAATGCGCTGAGGTTGTACCATCCCCATGCGTTGAGGTTGTTTTATCCCCATGTGCAGAGATTGTTATCCCCAAAGAATAGATATTGTTTATTTTGATGCGTAGAGGTTTCACTCAAGTCGACGTGCATGGTATAATACAAAGCATGTTGTGTAGGGGATATGCAACATAAAGCACAAAGGGTATTCACAAAAGCATGTATATTGGATTACGGGAGCAAGGCGCAGTGAGAGTTGGAAAATGTGTGCGTATAGGAAGTTACAAGTACAACCAATAGACACAAATAATTCAGATTCCAAACCAATGCATAGTGTAGACGTAGATACAAATCAACATGCATAATAGATATACAAACAAAAGAATATGCAGGGATATACAAACCAATGCACATGAGAGGAGTTAAAGGACCACGAACAGAATCCTAAGATTGTTATTTTATTATTTTATTATTTCTCTTTTCTTTATTTTCTTTTTTGTTTGGTTCTATTTTCTACCTAGTACTTTGATGAAAAAGGAAAGAGGCATATATGGAAAAAGGGAAATCAAAGACAAGAAAAGTAATAATAAAAAAGGGGGGATATACAATAGAAATCAAATAAACAAAGAAAAGGCATAAAAATATCAAAATAATGGTATATATAATTAAAAAAGGAAGGAATGATACATTTAGAAAAACAAGAGAAGGGAGGCATAAAATGACATGGTATCGCCTGTTCTAGAGTTGAATGCGATTTGATACAACATTGGAATACAACTTTTTGAAGAATGAGGCATTTCTAGCACTACCAAGGACACCTTTGAGCATGTGATCAACCTAAGAAAGAATCGACCAATAGAACTCATTGTTAAATTTCTTGACGAGAAACTTAGATTTGGTAGCAAGGGTACTTCAAAAGACAAGTTGGAGAATATACAAGATAGAGTTCTTGTTTTGTTCATGTTTATTCAAGGAAAAAATGTTTTTAAAGCATTCTTTTGAAGGGGACTTGCAAAACTATCGCTTTAAGAAAAAGTTCATATATTGATGCTGAGAAATTAATGATTTCTAAGCTGAAGGTAGAGTGTGGATGACAATCCACAAATAAAGTTGAAAGAATGTTTGAGGATATTGAATTACTAAAGGAGATCAATGAGTCATAGGCAAGGACGTGGTTACATTAAGAGTATCTGGTAAATGATCTATTGTCATTCTAGAGAATTCCAATCTTGAAAGTAAATGCCACTTTTGAACACATGTACTATACTCTCGATTGATACAAGAAATTGTAATGCCTCCAAATTTAAAATCAACCATTATTGGGTAGAACAATATAGGTAGTAATGTTACTCTAAAACTTCTTCCCTTGAAGTATTAATTTAATTTTTTATTTCAATAGAATTAATTGTGTGTTTTCACTTGCGTATGCAAGTTTAAGAAATGAAGTATTGACAAGAAGCAAAAGGAAACCATATAGATTCAAGGACATTCGAAATCCATACAACCTAACTTTAGGTGCAGATTGATGTGAAGATGCCATGCCAAAGAAATGAAGAACAAAATATTGGCAATGATAACAACAAAACATATATACACGTGGAAACAAGCTCTCGTTGAAGGCATTTGGACCTATCATCAATTCATGAGAAGACGATGTCTTTATTATAAATCCACCTTATAAATGCATCGTCTCTTGTGATCCCTGTCGAATGGTCAAATGAAGAAAATGACAAATGCTAGAGAAAGGACACTTAAAAAGATAAAAGCCATGTAATATTAAATTCTTTCAAATTACTCTCCTAGGAAAATGACAGATCTATAATGGGATGTGAAAGGAACAAATTGGTAGAGGAACTCAAAGCGTCTATGCGGGATACTCAAGAGTCACTTGAAGACCACGAGTTATCGGAAAACTAGGAGTCACTCTTAGTTGTATAAAGTCTACTCTTGACCTCATTTTTTTGGGGAGGAGCTTCTACTTGTAAACTTTTCGTAAAACTATTTTGGAAATTCTAATATGGAGAAATTTATGTGGCCAAAGCTGTTTGGATACAATTTTGAAGTTTGAGACCTCAATTCAGAAAACCTTTTTCTACTAATTTGTTGAGTTTCATAATTGGTGTGACAATTTTTTTCTATGTTGTAGACTATTTTGCTTTAGAAGTAGCATATCTTTCTTTGATTGGTCTTTGAATGGTTTTTCTATTTGAATGGTTTGTCTATAATCGTAGGTATAGTACTATGATTAATTCATTTTTTAGATTGTCTAGGTTACTTTTGTTTCAGTTCTTTCTCATGTAGTGATTGCTTACTAAAGATAAAATAGTGTCATATTTGGTGTTATGTTCACATTTATGATGTAACAAATAATAATTAAATAATTATCAATAATAAATAGTAATGAAATAAATATTAATTAATTAGGTTAACTAAGGGATAAATCTCTTAGTGAATAGTCACTATGTAAGGCCTATATATACAGGCTACTTTATCGTTGTAAAATCATCATTCATATTTTACTCTTATATAACTATTTAGCATGGAACTATTTTCTATTGGTCTATTCAATTGAGATAACACCCAAGTGTAAATTGGATACGGTATACAACAGTGCTATCAGAGCCTATTCTCTAATCCGACCTTTAGCCACTATTTAGACTTTGCTAAATTTGGCTTCTAGCCATCAATTCAAATTAATTAATTATTTCGTACAAATAAGAAGCAAGGAAAGAAAAAAAAGAAGTTAAAAGAAAACGAAGAAAGAAAGCATTTGAATGGAAAAAGACAAGAAAAAGAAGTAAAACCACACGTGGTTTTGTAATACCACACAAGGTTTTTCCAAAGCGTGGGAAATAAAGTAACTCTTTAATAAAATCAAAGAGAGAGTTTCAAAAGTTTATTAATTATAATAGATATATATTATTGGGTTATTGGTGTATATTCTTTATCAAACTTTATTATTTGGTTTACAAAGTTTGGTGTATTCCATATTGGTATAATATTTTTATTACTTTTAATAATAGTAATAATAATTATTGGACAAAAATAAGGATATTGACAAAAAATCTATGTTGCACAAGTTTCCGGAACACGAGAACGTAGGGAACGTGGGTACGAGTATCAGATACGTCTAGAAGTTTCCCTCAAATTCGCAGGAAACGGCAGGTTGGGAACACCAATAATATATATTAAAAAAATATAAAAATAAAATAATTAAAAAAACTTGAGAAGAGAAGAAAGATAGAGAAGAAAATAAACATTAACACAAACCTAAAACAAACGAGATGACTTAACTTATCCCTTGTATTATGGTTGTAATTAGAACCTCTTAGCAGGTGGAAATGGCAATAAAATCAAGATTACTAACCACATCATTGATTATATAAGATAGAATCTTTCTAAAGTGGGCACTTTTAGAAGTTATAGTCCCTATATTTGTGGCTATATGTATAGAGCAACTTTCCAATTTTGTGTCAACTATAATTAAAATGTATTAGAATATTATATATTTACAAGACATTCTATGTTAGGGTATTTGCAAATGTGTATAAATATTCAAATTTAAATTATTATAAAATAAAACTCAAGATAATTTTTATTTAAATGTAATATATGAATTTAGTTTTAAAGTAAGATTTAAAACCATTTCTAATTAGTTAAAAGTTTATTTTTATTCATAAACTAAATAGTAAAATAAATAAATTTTTTTCTTTTATTTAATGTATAAAAAGTCAAAATAGATTTACATTTATTATTGATTAGAGGTACTGCAATTTAGCGTAGGGATGAGTGAATACTCTAGCACGAGCGGTAGACAAAGATCAGTGCACCAACTTGACAAGGTAGCACGAAAAAGACTTATATTGCAACTTAATTTTCTAGAGAAAAAATTCTGAGTGAACCATGTATATGTGCGGTTACGAGGAAAAATGAATGTTGTTAACAATCAACATGGCCATCATAAATGTCTGCAAGTTCTTGGTGAAGGAAACACGCAAAAGAAGTCCCCAAGTTCCTGATTTTAGAGGGTAAAAGTTCCCAATAAGTTCCCAACAATCCGGAACGGTTTCCGCTGGATTGGGAAAGTTTCCTACAAGTTCCCAAGTTCCCTAGAACGTCGGAACTTTGGGAACGAGTTTCCTAAAAGCCGGGAACGGTTCCTGTGCTACATAGCAAAAAAATTAGAAAAATCAAGAATATGGATTTTAATGTTGAAAAGAAGGAAAAGTTTCTTATCAACTCAAAAAGAAATGTTTCAATACGAAAATGGACCTTGCAGGAATAGATATCACCATTACTATTGCACCTGCTGAAAGTAATAATTATATTACTATTGAATTCGCTAACCCATTTAGTGATTCTCGAGCCAAATATCGGTCGACTTTTGGGACAAGAAACAATTTGAAATAAGTGGCTTACAATTGAATGTTGGATATTATATGGTCACATTGAAATCCATTGTTAGTTCCTTATGGAGCATTGACGGTGACTTAATTTGGGGTTTAGCTTGGATAAGAACATTGGGGACTTTCATCTTAAATGCTGGAAATAATTTTTCGACATTTTCCTATAAAAAGAATAAGATCACATTGCGGGACGTTACAATGAAGACAGATTTAGAAGCCCCAACATCTGAAGACTTCAAGGATACATTAAAGATGATTTCACAGGACAATCATAAGTCAGAACAAAAGAAACATAAAGAAGTTGAAAAGGTTGTCGTCTGTAAGGATGAAGAAATTACTTGTTTGAAAAATCATAGTCAAGACTTGATCGCACAGATCAAGAAATAAAAAATAGAAAAAAAAACGCAAGAAGTACAATAAAAACTCCACAAAAAAGATGTAGATCTCCAAAAAGAATTCGAGAAGAATGTATCAGAAAAAGTTAAAAGAAAATTCTCATTTGAAAAATTTGAATCAAGGGTTGATTGAACAAATAAAAAAATTATATGATGAGAAGCTAGAAAAATCTTCAGAGTTGTTATCAACCAGTAAATCACACGAAGCGCAAACAATTGAAGTTTCTACAAGGGTTCCACAAACGACTCGAATGCCTTATCGTCACTCAAATTATAGTTGTTATGGTGAACATCAAAGTCGAGGAAAATAAAAAGTGTTCGTCTTACATACAAACCAACTACAACATTGAAAAAGAACAAAGACAATATCAACAACTTTTATGGAAGCCTAAAATGAGAAGTTCTATACGATTAGTCGATTGTCAAACAGTTCAAATGAAAGTAGATTTGGGATGGATCACACCCCAACAAATGCAACACAATAGATTGGGACTCCAAAGATTATATCGCTCGGTTTCATCGAGTATTGTAGTTCCAAGCTCACAACATCATGAAAAGTCATTACGATCAATAGAACAAAGTCTTACAGTAAACCATGCTTTGAGGACAAAGCACGATTAAGGGGAAGGCAATCTAACAAATAAAATTAAATAATTATCATTAATAAAAATAATTCAATAAATATTAATCAATTAGGTTAATTAAGGGACATACACCATTAGTGTAGAGA
This sequence comes from Pseudotsuga menziesii, assembly GCA_001517045.1. Lineage (NCBI taxonomy): Eukaryota > Viridiplantae > Streptophyta > Pinopsida > Pinales > Pinaceae > Pseudotsuga > Pseudotsuga menziesii. The sequence goes on along the minus strand of LPNX010602497.1, from coordinate 382,897 downwards.
GAAGAAGAAGAAGATTGAGGAGAGAGAAGTGATACTCTAGAGTAGTTGCACGATTCCTAAGGGAAGGAGCAACACATGTCCCAAGACAACCAGAAGGTGACTGTACAACAACAGTTTGACAGAGACCGTACAACAACACGTGTGGGCATGAATCTCGAGGCAATGCTGTCACATTTATTGCACGTTGACAAGCACAATTTTCGAGGTAGGAAGTATAATAGAAAATAACAGCCGTACAATTGTAAGTTGGCACAAATTTGAGGTATTTTGCTGCCTTAGTTTGGGTGAATTTTGTTAGTGAGGGTTGAAGGAATTAATTCATGTGTTGATGAAAAATTTCTGAGTATTCTTTTTAATAAAATTTTCTTCTAGGGTTTTCCTCGGTCTGTTGACCAAAAATATTTGTGTTTCATGTGTATGATTGATACTTCAATGTTTTAGAAGATCTTGAAGTGGTGCTTTTTATTCTAAGTTTATAAATTATGAATAAAGTTTTAATAAAAAACTCTAGATATTCAAGTGTTTGACAGAATGTGTTAATGGAAATTTTCATGTTAATGTCATTTATTTTCTTCATGGTATCAGAGCTGGACTAAAGTAGGGTTCAAGATTGTGATTCACTGCTAGTAGTTGTGTTGTCTTTCAGTTAAGGTCTGTTGTAAGTAAATTCCAATGATGAGCATATGATATGATGATAGATTGGATGGTGTATCCAACTATCTTCCATGGAATGTTAAGGATTACTGTCGTATTAAAAGAATGGAAGATATAGAGTTTTGCTAACACCAAGATGACCAAGCCTGCAGACTAGGATGCATTAGATGAGTTTGAATCCCCCTTGAAGCCAGAGCCTAGAGAGTGATCTTAGATGGAGTGAAGGATCATCTCATTCCACATTTAGGAGAGAAGGAAACTGCTAAAGACATGTGGGATACCCTAAACCAGTTATTTGAAGCCAAGAATGAGAACCACAAGATGGCACTAAAGGACAAGCTACACAAAGTCAAGATGCAGAAAGATGAGGGTGTGGCCACCTACTTTGCTCGAGTGGCGCAAGTCAAAGATGAGTTAGCAGCTGTAGGAGATATTGTCCCTGATTCAGGTCTGGTAAGGATAGCCCTGAAGAGTTTCACCAAGAAGTGGGACATATTTGTGAAGTGCATTGTAGGTAGAGAATAACTTCCCAGTTGGTCCAGACTGTGGGATGACTTTAGTTAGGAGGAGATTCGAAAGGGTCTCTGGGTAGTCAGGTTAGTGAAGAAGTGGAGCAGAATGTGCTCTTGCAACTAAAGCTAACAAGAAGAAAGACATCAGTCAGGTCAAATGTTATTGAAGAGTTTCACCAAGAAGTGGGACGCATTTGTGATGTGCATTGTAGATAGAGAAAAACTTCCCAATTGGTTCGGACTGTGGAATGACTTTACTCAGGAGGAGATTCGAGAAGGGTCTCTGGGTAGTCAGGTCAGTGAAGAAGTGGAGCAGAACGTGGCACTTGCAACTAAAGCTAACAAGAAGAAAGACATCAGTCAGGTCAGATGTTACTAGTGTGGTCAGATGGGACATTATGCCTCTAAGTGTCCTGAGAAGAAGAAAGAGAAGACCAAGAGAGGCATGGCAAAATCTGCAGCAGTAGAAGACTATGCAATGAAGTTTGAACAAGAGTTTTCTCTTGTCTCCATTGATTGTAGTATAGGGAGATCTGTTTTTTAGAATGTCTGGGTTGTTGACAGCAAGATTTTAAAAACCGGAGCCAGGAATCTAGCTGGTCAAGGGTTAAATCGGACTGGAACTGGAACCAGAACCGGTAATGAACCAGAGCAGTTTGATTTCAATAAACCGGGCTATTAAATAATAATACAAAAATTCCAATTTTAATGACAAAAATTATATTCAACATTCCAAAATATGATTTCGAGCCATTAGATGATTAGAGAGTCGGAGAGACATAATATGCAAAGTTTATTCATATATATATAGTATATAGTATAGAGTATGCTAATATTTTATTGAGAGCAATTTGAGCGGATAATAGCAGATTTATAATCAAAACCATGATATGAAAGGAAAAAAGAAAATTTTAAGATGAACAGAAGAATTTGAAATAATGTTTTCAATCAACTTATGTTACTTTCATATTTCTTTTGAAAACAACTTTTAGGGATTATCCTTATCAACTTTGTATTTATCCTAGTATTTTCTCTTTAACAGTCTCTAATTGAGATTAATCTACCATAAAATTACTATAGATTATTAACGATTCAAAAAAAACAACTTGCTCTCAAATTGGTGTTCCTTGAAACATACTAGACATGCCCATAAAAAGCTATTGAACCCAAAGCTTTCAATTGTAGTGCAGACTGGGCTAAAATGGCTACATGTCTCAAGCAAAACTCTGAAATACAACTTCTAACATGCTATCTAGCTAAACAACTTGCTCTCAAATTGGTGTTCCTTGAAACATACTAGACATGCCCATAAAAAGCTATTGAACCCAAAGCTTTCAATTGTAATGCAGACTGGGCTAAAATGGCTACATGTCTCAAGCAAAACTCTGAAATACAACTTCTAACATGCTATCTAGCTAAAAGAGATCGGTATATTAACACAATTAACATACGCAACCATGAGTTAGCATTCATTTAGGGTTAGGTATTAGTTAGTTTTTTATTTTATTTTTATTAAAAAATCAACTTTTGAGTGTTTTTTTTAATTCTGTGGAGGTTTTCGTGTTTTATCAGTTGGCCGGTTGGCTAGTTACGGTCCGAGCCAACTATGACTGGTTCATTAATGAACCAACCGGTTTAGGATTCGGGCTTGACCGGTTCATTACCGAACCGGTCTCCAGTCCGGTTTAAGGCTCGGTCCGAATTGTTGAGGGCATTGGCCGGTAGGAACAGCCGGTTCTGGTTCCAGCTCGGGCGGGTTTAAAAACACAGGTTGACAGTGGTCCAACCAAACACATGATCGGAATCTATGATATCTTTCAGATTATCACAGAGTTGGGGCCAGGATACTATATTCAAACAGATTTGATAGTCCGCAAGTAGCGATACGAGGGGTTGGAACAATCAGGTTTCAACTAGAACTTGGTGAGATCTTGGAAATACATGGAGTGCTTTTTTTTCCTGGGATGAGAGTCAATAAACTCTCAGTATCATCCTTTGAGGATGAAGGTTATGGGATGATGGTGAGGTCTGGCCATGTTTTCCTGTATCGAAGAGATGAGCCAATTGGTTCTACCATTCTGTTAGGAGATCGCAGGGACATGCTCTCTGTTTTGAGAGGGCACATTGTACGACTAGGAGCAAGTGGGTGGCTATCAGAGTCAGGTGATGAGGCGAGAGTTGCATCTGATGTGCATTGTTTTGATGAGGAGAGTGATTCTCTCTAGAGCACTGGCAGTGGACACAACTAGTCCAATGATGGTGTTGATGAGCAAGTGGATGAGGCTCAGGTCGAGTCTCAGGCTTCAGAGTTCCAATATAGTGTTGAGCACTTGTATCTGAGAGTGATTCCAGAGCAGGAGGGAGCTGTTTCACGAGTCAGAGATGGAAATGGTGCTGTGGACCTTCCTCGTTAAGAGGGAGTGTTGAAAGATAACTTTGAAGGTCCTCACTCATATTTTTGGTCTGGGTGTGATGAGGAGGACTTAGACTTTGTCCTTGTATATTTATGTAATAAGTGAATGTTATAAAGTGTGTTTCATACTTTATAGAATGTGTCCCACTTAAGTGTTTATTTAATAATTAAAGTGAATTAATTATTAAATGTGAGTGCATTAAATGATGACCCTTGAGTTTGTAAATGTGTCTCAACCCTAGATTAGGTTGTTAAGATAGGTGGTTACAATTTTTAAAGTATAAAACAGAGAGAGAGGACAAATTGAATACACCATTAATGAATAGAAAAGAAGAAGATTGAGGAGAGAGAAGAGATACCCTAGAGCAATGGCACAATTCCCAAGACAAGGAGAAGTACATGTCCCAAGACAGCCAAAAGGTGACTGTACAACAACAGTTTGACAAAGACCTTCAATGAGCATGTGTGGGCATGAATCCTGAGGCAGTGCTGTCACATTTATTGCATACTGACAGATTGTACAACTGCATTATTTTTTGCCATGTGTGGTAGATTTTCGAGGAAGGAAGCACAACAGAAAAATACAACCGTACAACACATGCGTGGGGGCCGTATAACAGGTTGTACAACTGTAAATTGGCACGAATTTCGATGTATTTTGTTGTTGCTTCAGTTTGGGTGATTTTTGTCAGTGAGGGTTGAAGGAATTAATTCTTGTTTTGATTAAGAATTTCTGAGTATTCTTCTTAATAAAATTTTCTTCTTCTAGGGTTTTTCCCCGGAGTTGGGGTTTTGCTTGGCCTTGACCAAAAATATCTGTGTTTCTTGTGTATGATTGATACTGAAGTGGTGGTTTTTATTCGAAGTTTGAGTAAATTTTTAATCAAAAACCCTAGATATTTAAGTGTTTGACATAATGTGTGAATGGTAATTTTCGTGTTAATGTCATTTATTTTTTTCACCATCAACAACATCAAATGAACATTGGCACATAAATATAGGAAAAACACCAATATGTATATGTAGTGGATGCCAAATAAAAAATGATATAACAAAGTCAATACTATATCCTGAACCTTGATAGCTGTCCAATTAAAGACTCAAAAGTGGACAACCAATACAAAATGACATCAAATATATAAATTTATCTCATAATCATGAATCAAAACCGTGGTGTAGCAATTGGCATTTGTATAGTGTTACCAGATGTACTAGCAGGGCTAGTCATCGGCAAAACATATAAAGGAGAGAGTGACCACTGTCACCTTAGCCACTTCTCAAAACTTCTTTGGAAGTCGAAACCTCCTAGGGGAGAGCCCTAATGTGAGTCTCTAAGGACACTAAAACACCAAATAATGTCTTCTCTGAAGATGGTTAGCGACCAGTGCCCTATTGGAGTCAATTCAAGGAAGGAAGAAAATATAGTACAAGTGTGAATATGAATAGTGTAAATGCAATTAATAGCTCCACTTCAGCAGCACATTCACCCAAGGATAGACAAATAACCAATTCCAGTCTAGTTCATACATATGTCATATAAGTGTGGAGTGTCATTCACTTGATTATCCAATGAATTCCGATGAGTAATAACAAGTGTGATGTGTCATTTGTTACAAGTATAGCCAACAAAATGAAGGTAGAAGCAGTAAGTCACAAGTGCTCATTTATGAACAAAAAATGTAAATCCTTCATACAACAAAACTTGTGACAGCAGTAGCCATTCATCACCCAAGCATATGTTCATATAAAGATTGTTAGCATTTCAAGCACACTCACTACTTTATGCATACAACAGTGTATAGTATGAACATAAACTAATTATGAAACTGCTTGCAAATAAGGTCTGAAGCAAAGTTTAAGCGATCATTAAAAATATTTCAGAGTTTAAACTATGGTTATATCCCAAACCATGTGTGCATATACAGTCTGATTATAATGCAAAAAAGGTAAAAACCAGTCCTTTATTTAATAATAAATCTCGCGAACAGCCAACCTTCTAACCAACTTTTGATGTGTTTGCTGTGCAGGGTTGAGAAAGGCAATTACAGAGCTATGGGAGAACACTATTTAGGTACACCAAAGGGCTGTGCTGTTACAGCAACTGAAAAGGGCTGTGATAGTCCTTTAAAGGGTTGTTCGTGGTTATGTACAGAGTCACAGACCAAAGAGGAGAAGAGGGTCCTTTACCACCAGACCGAGGGGTGAGAAAGGCCCTAAATGGTGGCGGAACTCCCAAAGGAGGGCTGCTGCAGCCCTAGAAGCAGGCCCGAGAGGTGGATGTGGAAGATGAAAAGGGTGCAAGGATAGGCAGAGGGTGCTAGGGAAGACATAAGGTTTAGGTAAAGGCTGCTAGGGTTTGTTAGGGTAGATATTAAAAGTTTTTAGGGCATAATTTAGGTTTTAGGTTTTTTTTTTTAATATTTTTAGGGGCTCCTAAAATTTCTCCCTAGGGTTTCTAGGGACAAATAGAATAGGGAGATATTGTAGGAGAGAGGGCCAAAATGTTAGGAAGGCCAAAAATCGAAAAATTTAATTTTTGGATTTTCTAGGGTTTTTAACATAAAATTGCAGACCTACTTCTAACCCTAATTCTACCATGAAAATTCAAATTTACAGGCAAATGCAAGGATTTGAAGGAGAAGAGGTTTAGCGACAAGGGAGAAAACCCTACCCTAACCTAGGGCATCTAAGGAGTGACTAACCTACCTCTTGAGATGCTTAGCCTAGGTTTTAAAACTAACCCTAAAGTTCTAAGGTTCTAACCCTAGAAGGACTCCTAAAAGGATGTACTTCTACAACCAAGGTGACTAAAAGTTGACGACGATCTAGCCAAGAGAAAGTGCAACCCTAATGGCTTTAGAACCTTAATAAAAATGTACCTTGTCCAAGCTATTGGACAGACATTGATATGACTTGGAAACATGTTTTCGACCATAACACATGCATTTCTGCATTTCCGCATTGAAATGCACATGGTATGACCCCTACTCTGGCATTTCTTGCAACTTAGGTGAAGAGTAGCCTTTGAAGCTAGAGCGTTCCATATCAAAGTCAAACAAGGGTCAAACCAATGTTTTAAAACTTTGAACCAGGCTTTGATCCGGTCAAGGGTCAACTTGGCTCGTACTCAAAATCGATAATGACTTGAAGTGGTTTGATTTTAATGACTCAAACTATTAAAAAATACATAAAATTTTACAATTTGAATGAAAAAAATATTAAAGATTCCAAGCTATGATTGCGAGCCATTACAGACAAAACATGCAAATTCTGCTCATTATTTACACCATGTATGGTCAAGGACTCAAGAGTCAAGACTCAATATATCAAAATGGCACCAATTCATAAATAGCACCTTGTTCTTCCCTCCTCTAGGCTCTAGTCCTTGCCTCTACCTCAAGTCTTGAACTTGATCCTCTAAGGACAATAGTCAACACCTTGCAATTTTGATGAACCTTCCTATTCCAAGCATTAAAATAAGGTAGAAAAAGCTTCCCATGCTTAATTAGTGATTTCGCTTGATTGAAGGGTACATTTTTATTAAGGTCATGAGATAGGAGTTCAATCAACTTTAACCTTTAGGCATCAACGCCACCAACATCAAGGTACATATAGAGGTTGATGTGCTTGATTAAATTCCAATCGCTTACCCTCATACATCATAGAATCCAGTGGAAACATTGCAATCTTGAAATCATGGATACTATTAAGTCTGTTGAGATTTGAATGGTATCTAAAATTCTACTTTTTGCATATGAAGCTTGATGAGGTTGGAACCATTCTCAAAATCTTGAAACAATTAATTGTTATTTAAAAAATTGAAGTAAAAGAATAAAAAATGAAAGATAAGGAGAATTTCACTTATGAATGATAAAGAGAATGTCACTTCGAAGATAAAAGATAAGAAGAATGTCACTTTTACTATAAGAATTTAACATTACCAATTAATATTACTCACTCCAATGTCCAAAGACCATGTTGGACATTGGGTTCAACTCTCCCCGTGAGTTTTGCGACATGGACTAATCGCCTCTTGAGATCGTAACTCTGGCGTTTTTGGCGGAGATTAACACCTGCGGGTTTTGGTCTAACGACAATCGTGACTCCAACAAATGGTGTCAGAGCAACAAGTCAAGGGTTCGAAACTCACCTGGCTCGTGTTGGGGGAAAAATTGTTGGACATTAGGTTCAACGCTCCCCGTGAGTTTCGTGACATGGACTAATCGCCTCCCGAGATCCTAACTCTATCGATTGTGGTGGAGATTAACACTTGCGGGTTTTGGGTTAACGATAATCGTGAGTCCAACAGACCAAACCGATCGGTTCTGTGCCAAACCAGTCGACTCGGTGCCAAATCAGTAGTGTCAGACATTGACTCGGTCGATTTGGTATCAAGTCGGCCTCTGGGCTGATTTTTTTGACGGTTCTATGCTGCTGAAGATTTAACTAGTCAACTTGGCTAGTTCTTGTTCTGAGTTGACTGGTTTTTTAAAATATGAGTCAAACCATAACTAAATCACTACAATTTACCACCAAATATGTGCATAGGGTGAACACTTCTCTTAGGATCACAACATATGATATGGCAACATTAAACATGTATGAAATACACCCAAAATGACTAAGGTGCTTAAGCTACAAGGCCTCCACTATAGGAAACTATATCAAAGCACATTCGAACCATTCTTGAATCATACAAAATGTGGTCAATAATACTAGGCACTCCATCCATATGTGCAACGGACCATATAAATGTGCCAAGCTCAAACCAAATACTAAGAACATGCCAAAGGAATCATCTCTGTGCAATACGTACATCTTTAACACATCAACCAGACCCAATCACCAAGATATCATCACAATATTGGGTAGTATAACAGTAACTCTAGTGCTACGAATCAATCCAACAATAAAATCCTGTAATCTCTAGGAGCATAAATCAAACCTTTGCACTTAAACCCCTTTATCTAAATATCACACACTAAGCAGTTGAGGTGGCTAGTCAGAACGAGCTATTAAGGCAATGATAGTAAAAGTTCGTGTTTTTATAATAACCCCAAGTACAAAAAATGTTTAATTCATAAGATGTAATCTGTTTGTACTGTACCATTGAACAAGGATTAAGATGGAAGTGGATCATCATGTAGCATGAGGAGTAACAGGTCCCAAGTCAAACATGGACCTATAAGCTAAAGAAAGACAATGTGATGTCAATTTCACTCATGAGGAGGTGCACTATAGCTTATGAGATCTTCAAGTTGCGCTCTAGGGGTAAAGAAGGCGATAAAGTGCATAAGAAAGCAGCAGGGAGGTGTGCCCTTGGCAAGGCGAGACACTCCATGGATTGAATATTATTTTTCGCTCCTTAAAACCATATATGGATGAAGCCCTAATTGTTGAATTTTTACCTAGGAAGTGTTTGTCCATTCATGCCTTGGGGTGAACAAGGACACTTTAAAAGTGGTCTCTAGCTTGTTGAAAAAGGTGAGAGTGACTTTATTTTATAAAGTGACATTTTTAATGAGATTTTGAGTTATATTATTTTAAAAGTGATTTTATGAGATTTAAATGTGGTTGTGCATTAAATTCTCATTTATTATTTAAAAAGTGATTTTTAATGAGGAAATGAGATGGGCCCTAGATCTCATTTAGTTGGCTTTTAATCTAAGCCATTGATTTTTGGATGGAAGTTACTCAAACAAAAGGGGCTTGGGAAAGACAAATCTAATTCATTGTTCACATTCCAAAGAGAGAATTTTTGGACAGAGGAGCAAGAGAGAATAGAAGAACCAGAGAGAAAACCCTTTCACAAAATTTCAAAATTAGGAAGAGAAAGGAGGGCACGAATTTCGAGACACTTGTACCAACAAAATGACACAAATCCCAATGCAGCTGTACAACATTTAATGTAGGTCGTACAAGTCCATACAACACAAAAATCGAGAAAAGGGCACAATTTTCAAGGCAGATTTTGAAATTCGTACAACATGATTTTCGAGGTAGGTACAACATTTACTGCTGTTAGTATAGCAGACCGTACAACACAGATTTCGAGGTAGTGTGTGCACAAAAATCGATGCGTCCGCACAGTCACACGTGTAGCAGAATTTGTGGGTTCCATACAACATGTTGTTAGAGTGTTTTTCTGGGACATTTTTTGAGATGAAAAGAGATAAGTAATGCTGTATTTTGTTGAATTAATTTGTCTATGAAGAAATAATAAAAATCTCTTTGAAGAATAGGTTTTCCCTTCGAGGTTTTTCTTGGACCAGTTTTTGTCAAAAATCTGAGTGTTTAATTTTCATGTGTGTTGCCTGATTTAAAATTTATGCGTAAGAAATTAGGGCTGTTATAAATTTTCAGAGTTAAAAAAAAATATCTCGTGTTTCATTCTTTCAGTAAAATTTTAATTTTTTTAATGTACATGCATGATGGGGTTTGGGTTACTAAATTTTTTCATGGTATCAGAGCTTTGTTGAAGGCTGAAAATTATGCACAAATAAATTTCAGACTTGGAGAAATAAGGGAAAACGGGGTTGTTGAGAAGGAATAGGTTCTTGAACTTATTTGCAGTGATGGCTACCGGTCTTAGGATAGAGGATATGTTGGACGGGGCTATAAATTTCAGCCCATGGAAGGCTAGAATAGTGTTGATACTGTAGGATAGTGAACAACACTACAACCAATCTAGTGATCGTTTCTACAGATGCAACAACTAAAGCCGTATTTGAAAAGAAGTATAAAAAGGCCAAAAGAATCCTTCTTGATGCAACAAAAGATCACGTGGTTCCACATATATCAAGTAAAGATCATGCCCATTAGATGTAGACTGCTTTGACAAACCTTTACCAAAGATCCAATGAAAATAAAAAAATGGTATTAAGGGAGAAGTTAAAGAACATTCAGATGAACAAGGGTGAGAACATGACCACTTAACTCATTGGGATTACATAGGTTTGTGATGAGCTTGGAGCTATTGGGGAGGTGATAGAGGATGTTGAGTTGGTACATACAGCTTTGAATGGTGTGACGATGCCATGGGATGTATTCATGTAATCAGTGGTTGCTCGTGAGCACATGCCTTCATGGGATCGTCTTTGGGATGATTTCATATAGGAGGAGACCTATAGGGGATATGTACAACGCAATATATCTCACATCAAGGAAGATGAGGAGAATGTGGCATTAGCAGCAAAGGGGAAGAAGAAGAAGTTCAAGAAGGGTTCCAAGGGTGGAACCAGGCATCAGGATGGTGAGAAGAAGGGTATGAGCAAACTGAAATGCTTTGCTTGTCAGAAGTTTGGGCATTATGCTGGACAATGCCCAAACAAAAAGAAGAAGAAACAACGAACATCAACTTCAATAGAGATTGATGAGTATGCTGCTAGATTCGAGAGAGAGTTTTCTCTCTTTTGTTGGTTGTTGTATAGAGAGAGCATCATCCATCACCAACAAAGATTTTGAAGACCAGATGGAGCATTCCATGATTGTTAGGCATTCATTGAGTGCTTCCACTACTTCCTGCACATCGTACATTGATAGTGGAGCTTTGAGTCATATGGCAGGTGTTTGGGACATGTTCATCGAGATTTTAGAGACAAGCTTGGAGTTGGAGGTTGTATTAGGTGATGATACAATGGTTGGAGTAGTTGGGCGTGGGACAACCTGCTTTGACATGGAGTCCATGGAGCTCATGTTACAAAGGTATGTCTTGTATGTCACTGGGCTGAAGAAGAATCTTGTGTTAGTTTCCCTGATTGAGGACAGAGGCCTTGGGGTATATGTCCTATATGGAAAAGCTTACATCTTTCCCAAAGCAGAGGGTCCATTTGTTTCATATGCGATTGGAGTTATATGCGAGAAACTGTACAAGCTTCTCTTCTAGCCACATTATGCACTGGTACACACTTAGAGAAACAATGAGTTATGTGAGTTATGGCATAGGAGAATGGCCCACCTTCATCATTCAGCTTTGAGGCTGCTGAGAGACATGACCACAGGTTTACTAGATTTCAGTACAGAGTAGAGTGGTATATGTAGAAGGTGTGCTTTGGGAAAGTACACCAAGTCTGCTTTTCCGAGCAGTGACAGGAGATCAGAGGGAGTGTTGGAGTTGATTCATTTAGACTTGTGTGGTCCGATGTCTTCTGCCTCATTGACAGGTTTTGAATATTACATTACTTTCATCTATGACTTTTGCAGGAAGACCTGGATCTACTTTTTGAGAAGCAAGAAGTTAGAGGAGGTCTTGCTTCGATTCCAAGAGTTCAGTGCTCTTGTGTAGAACCAGACATGAAAGAAGATCAAGGTGCTTAGATCAAACAATGGGGGTGAGTACATAGAACCAAAATAAGAGTGCATAGAACCAAAATAGTAGTTAGCACCGAGTGTAATCCATTTGCAATCAACACTCTAAAATAACCGAAGACCCTCAAGCAGAATCTTGAAAAGACTCCAATGAATAATGTGAGTGAAAGAGAGGGGGTGGGGCTCATTTTATAGCTTTGTTAGGTTGATTAGGGTTGTCCACATTCATCCCCCCCAACCGACTTGGCATTTAAAAAAAATGGAAAACAAAACTGTTTTTGGGGCCCACTGGACGACAATGTACGGACTGATTGGTTTGATGAAAAAAACTGGTTTCGTACTGAACCGGTCCAAATCGGTTTAGTCACCCGGTTGGGACTGAAAATTCCCTGGAAATGGTCTAACCGACTATTTTTTTCAGTTCCGGTCTAGTTCATGTAACATTGGGTGACATTAGCCTATTTCCCTAGGTCCCCCTCTGGCTAGTGTGCATCTTCGAGACTTTAATCACACATGCTAGTTTGGGAGGTAACATTGTCCTATCAAGGACTCAAAAGTGTACAACCAATACAATATGGCATCTATTATATTAATGTATCTCATCATCATTAGTCATCGACAATGACAAATTTAGTAGCTAGCCATCCTGGAAAATCAATGAGTTCTTCTCTTTTTACGAGAAAGGGTAATGGCTTGTTTGCCACTAGAAGTTCTTGCATCACTTCTTTGATGCCAACTAGAGGGTGTAGTTGTTTGTATCAATCTGCATAGAAGGTGGTGCCAATGTTGTCAGACTCAGACTCAACAAAGACTCGGTTAGCTTGGGACTTGGTCGACCCGGTGACTCTAATAAGACTTGGATAGGACTCGACAAAGACTAGGAGGCAAAGACTCGACAAATAGGAAGAAAACTCAAAATATAGTAAATTTTATGCACAAACATATACTAATGACATTTCTAATCCAAATAAGTTATAAAACCACATTCTATGCATAAATTCATTGTATCCTCTCATAAAAAATGATAATACAACATTGGACACTCCATATTTATATGCACAATAGTGAATTGAAAGATGATTCCTTGAAGAAATTCACGAGTAGAAAATCAAAATAGACAATGTCTTCAAGTCCAATCTCAAGTCTCATGCATTACTATGAGAAGTAGAACGCTTAGAATAGGGCCTAGAGGAGCTTGTGCTCACATCGCTAAACCAAAGCAACAATTGTGATGCGGGTAAATTGGGTGTTTCCATTTCAAAAAATGGAAACTCTAGAGGGATACTCAGTCTCCTCATCAAGCAAACTCAAATCACCAGGAGATTCGTACAGAAAGTACGAGTGCATATAACTAAAATCTCGTCAAGTGCAATTCATATATAACCCAAAATACATAAACAAAGAGGCTCTAAATCGCCTCTAGATTCCAAAAAACTTCAAAACTACCTGCTACTACAACAAGTAACTGCATATCGTCAAAATCATTGCCTATATTAGGATCGTATTCGTCAATAGCATCTTGTGCTCTTGACCTCTAGGCTCTAGCCCTTGCCTCTATTTCGAGTCTCAAAGTTGATCCTCCAAGGACATTAGTTGTCACCCTAAAATTTTCATGAAACCTTCTAATCCAAGCATTAAAAAAAGGTAGAAAAAGCTTCGCATGCCTAATAAGTAATTTCGCTTGAGTGAAGGGCACATTTTTACCAAGTGTCATGAAATCAACACCACCAACATTGAGGTACATAGAGGGGTTGATGCGCTTGATTAAATGCCAATCCTCTACCATCATACATGATAGAATCCAGTGGAAATGTTGCAATCCTAAAACCTTGAACAATGATAAGTTTGTTGAATTTTGAATGGGATCTAAAATTCTACTTTTTGCATATGAAGTCCAATGAGGTTGGAATCACTCAAACATCTTGAAACAAATAATGGTAAAGCAAAAAATTAAAGTGAAGGGATAGAAAATGAAAGATAAGGAGACTGCTATTTTTACTTTAAGAATTTAATATTACCATCTCTGGTGAGTTTTGGTCGAGTTTGGCGAGTTTTGGTTGAGTTTGGTGAGTCTAGCAAGTTTCAACCAAGTTTGGCGAGTTTTGGTTGAGTTTGGTGAGTCTAGCAAGTTTCAACCAAGTTTGGCGAGTGGTGAGTCTGTCAAGTGAGTATTTGTCTAGTACTCATTTCATAGTAGACTCATGAGGTACTCATTTTGCAACAATGAGGTACCAAAGGCCTTTAACATCATGGAGGATGATGTGGCTACATTAGCACTACCCAATGTTATCAGACTCGCAAGACCTGGTGAGTGTTTGGCGAGTCTAATAACATTGGGTCGTGCTATTGTTGTCGCATCATCCTCCTTGATGTTAAAGGCCTTTGTACCTCACTGTTGCTGCTCCCCCCTACCCCCTTTGCCTAATATTGCTCCTACTCCTTCAACCATGTAGGTGCCTCCTCTACAATGGGGGCCCTGTACTCCACCCTCCACTCGGACAATATATTAATATTGTCCAAGGAAATGGATTTCATATCATGTATCTTCTCCAACTGCTTCACCCATAATCGAAGATTGTAGTGGACATATACCAAATCATTGAGACATGGGAAAATTATAATAATTGTAATTGCTTAGTTGAAGTTCTAACCTGTTGCCATATACCAAATCATTGAGACATGGGAAATCCAACCTATAAAAGGGTCAAATAAATTTTATGAGTCTTGAGAGTCAAACATGTTAGAGGGTATTAATAAATTATAATAATTGTAATTGCGTAGTTGAAGTTCTAACTTGTTCTGCTTTTTTCATTGTATTTTTTTTAAACACACTCCTATTGTGCTCACATCTTAAAGTGCTACATGTTTGGCTAAGGATCCCGATGGAAAAATTCCATAAATTTGGTGTGCTTGCACCGTAATTTTGCCACCAAACATCTTATGACAAATAAGAATAAAGAAGCCTTAATCTACATTTCATCAGAACTTAATTCAAATTTCGAATAAAACACAATTAAAATTTTAAATTCTAGTTGCTTATGTGGAATTAAAAGTTACAACACTCTTTTCAACGATAACATCAGCAAAGCCAAATAGTCCACTTGCCTCTCGATATGTCCTCCATCTTACGATTAATTGTTCTAGAGCACCAATATTTGGTACCATTCTCTAGAGAGATGTCATGAGCCCTTCCATCACCTCACCATTAAAATCAAAGCTACATGAATAAGCATAGGAGGGGTTGAGGAAAAGTGCTGTTGCATGAATGGGTCGGTGGAGCATCTCGATCCATCGACTATCAGTAAAATCCTAGATCATGATGTATCTATTATCTTTGGGGGTTAGCTTACCCACATAATAAGACCAGATAACTTCTTTTGCCGTGTCTTTGGCCTCATACAAGTAGCCCATTGTGGGCTTATCAACATCAACCATGCGGGGAACCTTTGCTAAAGGTTCACTAACCGTGTACACTTCTTGAATTCCTTCCCAACATGAATCAATGTACACTAGTTTAGAGATGGCTCTCCTGTCTTATCTTGTGCTTAATGAACAGTCACACAACTCATCACAAACAAACATTTGCTTCAACTCAAATTGAGATTAGAGCATAGATTGAAGAGAAATGCAGTTGTTGGCAAAATGTGTGATTGTAGGATGCAACAACTCCCTAATTCTTGTGAGTCTCCTCATGAGGCTACGAAGAAATGCATGATTATATATGAATTTTGTGGTGCTTCTAGGCTAATCAATTACCACCTTGACGAAGGATGTCTTTTCCACATCTTCAGTTATCAAATCGGTGCAATGGGAAGCACATGTAATCCAATACGTTATGGGGTGCTTCTCCATTAGCATCTTGTTGACATCCACATAATTAGTTGCATTATTTGTTTTGTTTTGCAGAACATATTTTAAACCAATTTCTTGGATGAACCCATCTGACAATTTGGATAACAATGTCACATCTTTAGCATGCGCTGATGCATCAATGGATTTAATAAACGTTGTACCCCTAGGACAATGTACGAAGAAGTTTAGAGGGATCTACCCTTCTCATCTGTCAAACCATCAAACATCACCATACATCTAGTGAATTCACATGGCTTCTTTAGGTCCTTCAATCTAATATTGATGTCATTCTTTTATGCTTGCGAAATTGGCCCACACAACTTCTCGTAGGTTGGGCACTTATACCTTGGTCCAACAACAACAATAGAACCACACATTGGCTTGAAAAATGGATTGGTCTCTATGATGTTCAAAGGTATGTCGCTTTAGAAAAGACTCCTCACAACCTTATTTGCTTCTTGCTTCTCCTTTCTTTTAATCACTATTGGATGAAACGTTTAGCCTCATCTTCGATCCTTGGAACAACGAAAATTGAGTTTCTTATGGATTGTGAATTTGTGGAGTCCCTCTCACTACCCTGTGTTCCAAATCTGCCCATGGTTCTTGAGGATCTAGGCACTCCGCCGATGGCAACTTTGTTAGCATCTACCTCTTCCCTCTTTCTTTCCTCATAAATAAAATCATGGCCGAAACACAATCTTTGGTATTGATTCAGTACAAGTCCTAACATCATGCCCTAGGATTTTAGCTAAGTGGTACTTCAATTGGTTAATCCCTCCTTTTGTCATAGGGTGGCCACACAATTTACAAGACAACCTTTAACGGTTTGGCCCATCTTTAGGTTCACCATACTACCGGATCGAATATAAAGGCTTTGGCATTTCGGCAAGGCAATATTGAACCTCTAACTTGAACTCTAGGGCCAATAAAATGGAAAGGGAAGATCCTTGAACAATGTTAGAAAAAACCAGATCTCTAGATTGTTCTTTGAGCCATGAAAAATGATAATAAGAGGCAAGCAACATGGACTTTGAAAACCCCTCCAAAAATCTAAAGGGAAGAAGCTAAGAGGGTGGAATTTGAAGAAATACTTGGGCTTTGAGAATATTAGTAGTGTAGGAAGCTAGCAATTGATTCATGCTCCAATTAAGAAAACACAATTTTGGCCCTCATAAGCTTGCTGGTTGATTATGGTAAACCTTTGCCCTCTCATTTCTGAATAGGTGCAAAGCAAAATGGCCCACAAAAAGAACTAGTTAATGCATATACGTATACCGTCACAAGGCTCATTGTAACATCATCAATCCTATCGATTAACCATTATTTAATACCCGTATATGCCCCCCTGGGTTATATCATACCAAATGTTATGAACCAATATCTTTAAGATATTATAAGAGACAAAAGCACACACCATCTACATAAATGTAAATGTGGGGTACAATTCCAATATAGATAAGAAAGATGAGTTACATAATAACTTCTTAACTAATAGGAGATCCTTCTCCAAAAACCCCAAGACATTACCATAATCATTTTACATGTTTCTCAATAATGACTACATTAACTTTATATATACGTACCACCTCACTGCACATGAGGCCCCTTCATTAGGTCGACCCTATTACATATACATTTAGCCCCCCTTATATGCCTTCCTTTGGATCATATTATATGCATTTAACCCCATATATGCCCCCCTTGGGTCATATCAACTTTTTTGTAGAAGTATTATGTCTAACATTAATAAACAACATAGTATTCTTATATAATGTTTGAGAATATCAACACCGTAGAAAGTGGAGAGTTGTAGATCAAATGTCGAAACCAATTGCCGGGAACTAGGATTATCACACAGTGGTTATTAGATTTGGGATTTTGTGTAGTAGCGCTTATTTATGTCATCAACTAGCGTTGGGTTTGATGATAGATTGGTAGGTGCCTCGAATTTCCTATCATCGATTCTCCTTTTTTGCGCTTCTCTCTTCTATCGAGGGCACCAAGAGACAGAGGGATAATGTCCCGAGCCTCGACCCCAGATCAGGATGGCCTCTGAGAAACATCCACACTTCATAGAGACCTCAAAACCATTGTTAATTCAGATTCCATAGTCAACAAAGATCATCTAGACCCCAACAATGGGCCTTCTCCATTTAGCAACACAGTTTGTCGTCTAGACTCCCGTCTACTCATGACACTTACTCTATTCACTCCTCTATCTTGAGCTTCTTCCATTCGACCTCAGATGCTAGGGGAAACAAATATAGTAGATTGTGAGACTCATGTTGCATTAGTCATTGTTATCTTCCAGATCCCGTTCTTGTATTTGCTTGTATTGTTCATCTTTCTCATGATTTAGTTCATTTTTCTTTTTGCATATTATTTTTTATAGGATCCGCTTTAGCGCTCCCACTTTGTATTGACATCATTGTAACCAATAGTCCCTATGACCTACTTTAGTGGTCACTTATGAGACATTAGTAAAATTATCTTGTCTTATCTTTTATTAGAAGATAATAACCTTTGGGATATTGTCAAAGATGTAGTGACTCCATTGATAGAGGCACATGGTTTGGCAGTTCACAATATGAAAGAAGTGAAATCCAAGTAGATGATCATGGATGATATAAAGGATCAATTAATTGCTCATATATTCGAGAAGAAGATGACAAAGGAGATATTTGATGCCTTGGTTGGTGTTTATTAGAGTAAGAACATAAACATGAAGACAATATTGCATAATAGACTTAGATATGTAAAGATGGCTAGATTAAAAACTAGCGCTAGTTACCTTATGAAGGTCATGCAAATTTATGATCAATTTGCAGTAGTTGGGGAGAAGGTTGAAGACAAAGAACTAGTGAAATGGGCATTGAATGGGCTCCCATCTCAATAGGAAACATTTGTTCAAGGTGATTATGCTTGGTAGAATCTTCCCTCTTGGGAAAGATTGTAGGATGATTGCATCTAAGGGGATACTCAAATGAAGCCAAAGGCAACAATCAGTGAGGTGACAATGACCATGCCTTATTTAGTCAAATAAAGAGGTGACAATTACCATGCCCTATTTGGACAAACAAAGAAGGGCAGCGGTAAAGGACCTAATAATGGCATGGTAAAGTGTGAGGAGTCATCTTCACATCCTGTGAAGGACTTGAGTAAAATCAGGTGCTTCATATGTCATTGCGATTTTGCATCACAATGTCTGGAGAAGAAGAAAGGTAAAGGGAAGCAACAACAGAATCTTGCAGCAATGTTTACTAAAACTCAGATGAAGAAGTTTGCCTCCAAGTTTGAGAATGATTTCTTGATAGCATCTTGCCTTTGTTCTAGCATGGTTCTAAAAAATGCTTGGTATGTGGACAAAGGATCATCTAGGCATATGATATTAGCTTGTGAGCTAGTTTTAGGTCTAAAAAGGCACATTTCAAGCGTTCAGGTCGGGCTTGGGGATGATGCCAAGTATCTAGAAGCAGGGGTTGGTATCATTCCTTTCCAACTCTAGTCAAGTAACTCTTTAGACTTTTATGATGTTTTGTTTGTTACAAGTCTCGGGAAGAATTTGTTTCTATTTTGGTCATGGAAAATAAGGGCTTTGTAGTAGAGTTGAAGAACCAAGTCATTATAAGAGACTGAAGGAGTCTAGCCCAAGATCAACTGAAATTTTTGGGGTGAGGGAAGACAACTTATACAGGTTACAGGGTGAACCTATTCGAGCCCTAGTTCATAACATGGATAGATAACTTGTGCGAGTTATGGAACAAGAGGATGGGGCACCCGCATGATAGTGCGTTGCCTATTTTGAGCGGAATAGTCACAGGTCTTCCCTAGTTCAACATTCAATTGCAAGGAGTATGCAGAGGGCATGTGCTTGGCAAGCATGCCAAGGCTGGTTTTCCAAGTAGCGAGCACATGTCTAAGGGGATTCTAGACTTAATGCATTTCGATGTATGTGGACTAATGTCAGTAGCATCAATCACTGGAAGCATGTACTATGTTTCCTTCATCGATGATTTCTCTCTAAAAACTTGGTCTACTTCCTAAAGACCAAGGATGAGATCTTTAGCAGGTTTTAGGAGTTCATCGCACTGGTGGAAAACCAAACAGGGAAGAAGATCAAAGTTTTGAGATCAGGCAATGGGGTTGAGTATACCCCCAATGAAATCGAGGGTTTTTGCTAGGATATAGGAATCGAGAGGGAGTTCACTGTTCTATACAACCCACAATAGAACAAGTTTCCATAGCGAAAGAACCGATCCATCATAGGGGTTGCTAAGGCCATAATGCATGACTAAGATTTGTCAATGCTTGTATGGGTAGAAGCATGCAACACAACAATCTATATCTAGAACTTGTGTCCTCACAGGATTTTTGAAGACAAGACACCGAAGGAGACATTCATTGGTGTGAAGCTAGAATTGAGTCATTTCTGCATCTTTGGCTATCTAGTTTATATCCATATATCGGTAGAGAAGAAGAACAAATTGGATCCCTCTAGTTGGAAGGGTTTTTATGTTGTTTACAATGAGACTTCAAAGGCCTACAAGGTCTTTATCCCAAGAGAGAAAGATAGTTGTAAGTGGGTATGTAAAGTTTGAGGAAGACTTTTTGCATCCATAAAATCTCATGAGCCCATTCTAGTGACGAAGGATGAGGAGTTGGAAGCTTCGAATGTTGAGTTAGGGTCACCAATGACTTCTAGCTCAAGTCAATAACCTTTAGGCATAGAGGAGGAGCCACCATGTCCTACTAGTTTTGTGAGGAGACCTTGATGGTTCATTTAGACATTGAGGGATGCTCAAGAGCATGTTGAGTCTCTTAAGAATACATTCAGGGAGAGAAGATCTCAGAAAGAGTTTCTAAACTACATGGCGTTGGTGAGCAACATCATAGATTCTGAACCTTCCAGTTTTCAGGAGGTAGTAGATCAACAAGTTTGGAGGGATGCGATGATGGAGGAGTATACCTCTACTATAAAGAATAATGTATGGGACATTTTGCTTAGATAGTGGGAAAATCAGTATTGATTTCTAGGTGGCTTTACAAGATCACACATGCGACATACAACATAGGGAAGTACTGTTATCCCTCCAAATACATCCCGCATTTGGAGTGGTTAAAAGTATTCTTCTTATAGCTGATTTGTTTTTAGCAGAGATGAAATTGAAACTTGGTTTTGAAGCTTCATAGGCGATATGACATGCAGTGCAGAGTTTGGTTTTCATTTATTTCGCTGTCAGATTGATACAAGACTACCCTGAAGCGTGCCCCTGATTTCCTCCATTTGGCAAAGCATCGAGGATCTGATTTGAAGAAAGACAGTCAGAATTGTTAGCCATGTCATGAATCGGGCCACGGTCAAAGAGTGGAGTAAATAACTTTGGAGGTCTTGGAGCATCCATTATAGATGCTCTAGACACATTGTACATAATGGGATTAGATGAGCAGTTTCAAAAAAGCTAAAGACTGGGTTACAGACTCTCTGGACTTCAACAAGGAAGTTGTTGTAGGTGTTTTTGAGACTACTATAAGAATAGTAGGAGGGCTTCTCAGTGCATATGACCTGGAAGGAGACGAAATCTTTCTTGAAAGAGCAAAACAGATTGCGGATAGGCTGCTGCCAGCTTGGAATACACCGTCAGGGATACCATACAATGCAATTAATTTGGCTCATGGAATTGCATACAATCCTGGCTGGACAGGGGGTGCAAGCATATTGCCAGACTCTGGAACAGAGTAAGTGGAATTCATTGCCCTTTCCCAAAGAAATTGAGATCCGAAATACTAGGAGGAGGAAACTATCCAAACCCTATAGTAGCTCAATATAGAAACTGTGAGCATTCATACACAGTAATGCGTCTCTGTGTGAAGAAAACCATGACTTATGGTTCGGTGAAGATCTCGTCCATCGTGCAGCCCGCAGATTCCCTCTTAGAAGTCGATGAAGTTCCAAGTCTTCTATTGATTGACAAACTTGCCTTATATTAATGGAACCATGATCTGCATATCAGATAGATATTTCACGGTCGTGGAAGTGGAGCTTGGTTGTATATTTGATCAAACGAATTGGAGTTGTGACAAATCCGATATGCTGTGGTGAAATCCATCCACATGGATGCTTTAAGCATGCCAATTTGCAAATACGTTTCGTTGGCAGCCGATTCATGAGAACTGGGTGATTGCAAGACAGGAGGCACATTATTCCTTGGCATTCGAGGCATGGAACTTGGCTCAGGTCCGCGTTGACTTCACTTTTGGCAGCCGCTCGAGATAGTTTTCAACATCACGTCGATAGTTTGGAGTAGCTCATGCGGTCGAGGTGTCATCCTTCTGACCCATGTGTTAAATTCTCTGCGTAGCAACTGTTTGTTCTAGACTTGACTTTGGAGAAGTCGAATCATGATTGTATTTAGTTAGCCCAGTACATCGTGCATCACGGCCAGTTACCTCACGACCAGCTAGCTGTTGTCGGTCAATTGTGGGATATATGGCGATCATATAAAGCCAAACCCCGAGTTTGGTGACGGTCAGTGGTTTGAGTTTCATGCGGCGGATTTCTTGACTGACCTAGGTGGTAGCATTGCACTCCAGGAGTATCTAGCGATCCACATATTGCCTGATTGGCAACTTACAATCAGTCATGAGCCTTTTCTGGCAGGCATGTTAAAATCTACTGTTTGATTCCTTTGTTATGGATGGATAATGAAGGGGCAGTTTCTCTTTAGTTGAAGTAGTAGTTCTTTTTAGGGGTTAGTGGAGAAAAAGTAGTTTTAGCTTTTGTTATTATTATTTTATTTTTGAAAAAGAATAAGAGGTTTTTGGCCTATAAAGAGGCCAACCTCCTTCTATTGTAAAGATGGAAAAATTGGGAGGATTTTTCCCCAGAGATTAATAGAAAATTATTGTTTTGGGTTTCATGGTTTTCAGTCGAGTACCCTCTATGGTGTGTGGCATTAACCTGTGTTATTGAGCGTTAGTTGCTAGCCACTTTTTCTCTCCATGTCTACATCTGGGGACCATAAACAGATGCTCCCATCCTATAGGAAGGTGGAAATCCTAGCAGTTGCTAGCCTTTCCCCTTTGTGAGCATGCATGCACGGGTTCGATGCTTACACTTTATCAAGCTTGATTGTGTAGCATCTCCTTTGTTTGCATAGCGCATCTTCTACGTTTAGGAAGAAGAAGATCTAGTAGCCGCCCCTCTGACACAAGACCCTCGTGGGTTCTCCCTTGTCTCCATTTTTCCCTTTAGGTATATAGGCACTGGTCCATTAATGGGGTTTGATCCCTCCCTCCTTTCGTTAACCATTCAAATACTCTTATGCTACAACCATTTCGCTAAGGCAGCCTCTTCCAATCACCCTGCCTGCAACTGTGTCTTGCTTTAGCGATCTTAACACCAGGGACGCCCCCCTTGACTTGGAGAAGAGCCAACCTGAAGCGAGGAAGAGAGGAGCATGGTGATAGTGGTTGCTTTGTTCGTAGTTGCCATCGGGTCGGTGTGCCTAATTTTGGGCTTTGACAAACGCACATCGGTCAGGAGTGGCAACAAGTACAAAGTGAGGTTTGTGGCGAGAGGGTTTTTCCTAGAAAGATGGAGTGGACTATGGGGCCATTTTGCTCTAGTTTCTAGGTATACTTCCATTAGAGCAATGATGTCTTTAGTTTTTGTTATGGGATGGAGGATACATTAGATTGATGTAATGACAACTTTTCTCAATAAGATAATTGAGGAAGAAGTGTGCATAGAGTAGTCTTAGGGCATTGAGATCAATGGGAAGGAGTCTTGTATGTTGAAAAAGGTATGGATTGAAGCAAGCATCGAGAGCATGCTATTCCAAGATTAATGGATACCTACAAAGTATTGGCTTCACGATAAGTGAAGCAGATCTCAATTTATATTTTATTTTTGTCGAGGGTAATCTACTTATTTTGGTGTTGTATCTAGATGTGTTGTATATAGATTGCCTTGCGCATTGTAGGGTGCAAGGAAGATATGGAAGTCGAGTTTGAGATGAAGGACATTGGCATGATACATTACTTCTTGGGGTTGGTGATTTAACAAAGAATATGGGAGATTTTCTTTGGGCAGGGTAAGTATGTAGTCGAGATCCTGAAGAGATTTCAAATGGAGGATTGCAAACCTATGGCCACACCTATGATCACTAATCCGAAGAAGGTAATGACTTCAAATTTAGATATAGTGGATCTCATGTTGTACATGTAACTGATAGGTTCCTTGACGTAACTGGTCAACTCTAGGCCAAATATATGTTTTGTAGTGAACACCTTGAGTCTGTTCATGGTGGAGCCAAGGCAGGAGCATTGGGTAGCAACAAAACATGTGCTTAAATGTTTAAGGGGCACAATAAGTGTGGGTTGAGATATCTTGGAGATGGTGATATGAAATTGCGGGGTTACACAGACAAAATTGGGCATGTAGAGCATTAGATAGGAAGAGCCCTAAGGTGTTGTTTTAGCTTGGGATTAGTGGTGATATACTTGTTCGACAAGAAGTAGACTTTTGTGAAACTCAACTTAATAAAGGTAGAGTATATGGCAACCAATACTGCTTGTTGTGAAATCATCTGGGTTTGCAAGTTGCTTGTAGGATTATTTTATCAAGAGTTGGACCCCACAATGATTTAGTATGAGTATCAAACTCTTTAAGAATCCAGTGTTTCATGACAAGCCCGAGCACATTGAGGTTAAATATGACTTCATTAAAGATATGATTAAAAAGGGTGTTGGAAATTGCCAGTATGTACCGCCAAATTGTAGATATTTTGACCAAGCCCTTAGCAAAAGGGCAATTTGAAGCATTCAGAGACAAACTTGGATTGGTGCATAGTTCCTTCCTTGCTAAGAGGGAGTGTTGAAGATTGTAGCTCAAATAGAAAATTTTGCATAAGTTCAGTGTGAACGCGATGGAAGTTGTTCAAGTAAAATCTATTTTGTATTTCACTTTAGTCATAAAGTGAAAGTCTTATGTTTAGTTGTCGAGTCTAATAAAGTGTATGTTTTACAACATAGTTAAAAAAATTGGCAAAAAATCAGTGATGTCATGAAAAATCGCGATTTTTTTTTGCTATTGATTTTTCGGGCCGAAAAAATTGTGTTTTTTACAAAAAATATGACCTCGTGATGTTTACTAAAACCAATGATTTTGCAAAGATCGCCAAGGAGGTCGGGCCATGGGGTTTAAGCAGTGTTCCACCAAGTTTTCGGGACGTGGGGGCATGGGAGCGGGGAAACGCACATTGGGGACGTGTAGAGACACCCCAAAATTTTGGGGTGTTTTGGGGGACGGGGAGGCGTCGGGGTCCCTAACATAGGGGGGTTGGTCTCTAAAATTATAAAAAAGAAGAAAAATAATAAAAATATGAACCCCAACATATAAACATATCAATTCTTCATCCCATCACCATTTGCATACTAGCATGCTTATGTTCCCGAAGAGTTTAGTGTAATTTAATGTAATTTTTATAGCCAAGCATATCATATCGATGTTTGTTTCTTTTTATTTGTTTCTATTTCGTTTTAAAATGACCATTTAGTTTAAAAGCCTAAAATTTAAGATGAACCATTTCTTTTTGAAGTAAAAAAAATTAAAAAATCGAGGGCAGTCGGGGTATGTCGGAGCCCCCCACTTTCAAGAGGGAGCGTGTGGGAGCCCCCAATCCGGGAAACTCCTAGACCTGCGTTTCCCCAAGTTTCGCAAAAAGGGGGGCGCTGAGAAACGTTTCCCATGGAGCCCCCGAGCCCCTGGGGCGTGGGAAGCATAGGGGGCGAGCCCCCGACCCTAGGAGGCGCGTCCCCGTTGAACACTGCGTTTAAGGCCAATTGTGAAAATTTTTGGTCTTTTTTATAGTTTTAAAAACATGGATGTAAAAAAAATTGACCACTTTTGTACAAGTGACATTGAAGTCAGTAGTGATATTAAATGGTAATGTTGAATTAGTAATATTAAGTAAAAGTGACATTCTCCTTATCTTTTATTTTCCCTAATTTTACTTAAATTTTTAACATTACCATAGGAGCAACATGCAAACATACTTAGGAAGCCTCTCTGTCCATATGATTTTGTATATTTAAGAAATAAGCTTGATTTAGTTTCTAGTATGACCATTGAGGGAGGATGATAAAGTATGTATATTGGTAATATCCTTTAAGAACTTAGAAGTACTATAGTCATGTAAGTCAATGAAGTACATGTTAGTACATAATACGTAGTTATTATGTTAAGTTAGAATTATTTTAAGCGACTTTTGATAAGGCTTTACTCAAGTGGAATATAAAGAGGCTCCTTAGCTTGTACTCTCATATAATGAATTGTTTGAAAAAGTTATGCAAGTTCTTCGAACTATCTTTAGTGGCTTGTGCACTTTGTTTTCAGGTATTGAAATATTCAGATAAAAATTCTCCGATCTCCATCTGTTTGTGTCTGCATGGCATTTCACAGTTGTTTGTTAATCCTCTTCTGGCTCCACTTTATAGCCATACTTCATGATCATTATGAGCTGAGGTTACCCATGCCAAGTACAATTAGAATTTAACGAGCATTAAAATATAATAACTTGCAAGAGAAATAAAATAGACAAGCAACCATTAAAGTTAGACACACAATGTTTACGTAGAAAACCCAAAACTACGAAAAACCATCATAATAGATCTATTATCTCCCTTGACCTAAATCGGCCAAGCTAGGCCAAGTGACCTAGCCACTGCTCACCTCCAGGTCACTTTACAATGGAGCCTCCTCAAGCCTCCTTATAAAGGCTTCTTTACACGCAATACCTTGGGTCAATACCATGGGTTATAAGAAACCATGTGCTAGATCTAAACCACCTTTGACTCATTCTCGACTCAAGGTTAACCCTAACAATCCGCCCCTTTACACTTGACTTGGAGTAAATCACCAACCCACCTCAAAGTTTTAACCGAGGAATCTCCACATGCCCCCTTATCACCTAGGTCAACATGACTTTACCGGTGATTTACCAGGGATGTCCCCCTATCACCTAGGTCAACATGACTTTATTGGTGAGTTACCAAGGATGCCCCCTATTATCTAGGTCTACCTAGACTTTACTGGTGAGTTACCAGAGGTATGCATGCTTAGCCAGGTCTTATAGTTGTATGCCCATTTACCTTCTTATAGTCGTATGCCCATTTACCTGCAATACAATTTTCAACTTTATTTTAATTTTTCCCATGTGTCTTCATGGTGACTACACCATCCCCATCCGTTGCTTCATCCTCTCACTTTTCCATGCTTGCTTCTTGCTTGTTTTTTGTCATGCTCCTTTTGTACTTGCATCCAACTCTATCATTGACATCCATATAAAGAATAATCCATCGATCAGATTACATGGGTCTTTAGCTGCTGTAACAACCAAATCTATATGAATTGTCTTCACATACATGGTACATCAATCTTGGTCCAAAAACTGAAAGTCTAGGTCCACCTAGAATTTACTCGAGTTACCAGGGATATGCATGCATTACTAGGTCTTACAACCATATGCCCATTTACATGCAATACAATTTTCAACTTTATTATAATTTTTTTCATGTGTCTTCATGGTGACTACACCATCCCCATTCGTTGCTTCATCCACTCGCTTTTCCATGCTTGCTTTCATGCTCGTTTTCTGTCATGCTCCTTTTGTACTTGCATCCAACCCTGTCATTGACATCCATATAAAGAAGAATCCATCTACTGTATTACATGGGTCTTCAGCCGCTATAATAACCATTTCTATAGGAATTGTCTTCACAGACATGGTTCATCAATCTTGGTCCCAAAACTGAAATTAAACCATCTCACATTCCTCCTGCAATCGAAGACGAAACCTCTCCGACCCACATCAAGCTAGGCTACGAGTACACCTACCACCCTCGTACCTATCCAGTGGTTCATTACACACTTGTTGCAACATCCCTTCTTTGCGCATAAGAGGGATACCTTGTGCTTCTAGCACCCATGGAAATCCAAACTTGTCTATGGGTAAGTTTCACAAGGACCAAAAATAATGCTAGGGTGTCGGGTCCCATTGAACATGCACTCCACACACTTACAACATTCAACAAGTACAACTATATGTCAAACCATGGCTCTGATGCCACTTATTAGGATTTAACGAGCATTAAAATATAATAACTTGCAAGATAAATAAAATAGACAAGCAACGATTAAAGATAGACACAATGTTTACGTGGAAAACCCAAAACCGGCAAAAACCACCATAATAGATCTATTATCTGCTTTGACCTAAACCTAACAAGCCGGGCCAAGTGAGCTAGCCACCGCTCACCTCCAGGCCACTTAACAATGGAGCCTCCTCAAGCCTTATAAAGGCTTCCTTACATGCAATACCTTTGGCCAATACCATGGGCTACAAGAAACCATGTGCCCAAAACCATGTGTTAGACCTAAACCACTTTTGATTCATTCCTGAGTTAAGGTTAACCCTAACAGGTACTGCTGCAAGATAATAATATGTGAAGGCCAACCAGCATAAAAATGAGAAAATAGAAACAGCATATAGGGCTATTTCAGTTTTTAAAACTCAAGAGCAAAGTAGAGGTGTTTCAATGCAGTGAATCCTTCCATTAGTGCAGCTCCGATATCATCTTGTTATAATGCCAATGGAATAGCAATATTCAAGACCAGAATATTAATAAAGAAAAAATAAAATAAGAATTGCATTAATGAAAGGAATTCAAAACCCCCCAGGGGGTGCATTCACATATAATGGTTGAATGACTTTCAAGTTTCAACTACCCACTTGACATTTCAACCATATGGTAAGTAAGTTTTTTAAATGACACACATACACGCCAAGCAACTAATGGCCATAATGTTTTATTGAATTATTCATGTGCAATAATCCTAAGATAACATTTGACCACTATGATAGTATACAGTTACAATTACAGGATCACTGCAATAAAACTAGACTATTATATTCTGTACTGAAAATTTTATGATGCCTTGTTACAACCATATATGCTCTTTTTTTTTCTTTTTTAGACATGCATAATGACAATTAAAATTAGAAATCCTTTAGCCAAATAGCTTGATTTATGCATGGACACAGTGAGGAGATAGTGGATCTAATGGTACAAGTAAAGATAGGATTTTTATCTGTTATTTACAAGGGGTATATGTTCATGCATTTTTAAGAAATATAACTACCCAAACCTGATTTGCACTAATGCCTTATACTGTCCAAGGAAGAAAACGCAAGTATGTTATTGGTAGTAGCATACATGCATTTTTCAGAATCAAGGCCACCCACAGAGAAAAAATGTTATAATAAATATGACATTCATTTGTTCGTCATTTTGTCATTCTGGTTTTGCAGAAACTATGTTGTACAATATATTTTGGACTTTGACATTCCATGGGCAACCGGAAAAGTTATTTCTCAACTTGAAGGGAATTATGTATTTCTTTCAATGCAAAAGTTCGGCAGTAACGTGGTGGAAAAATGCTTGAAGCTTTGTAAAGAAGAGCACCGTGTCACTATCATTAAGGAGCTGCTAAACAGTACTAGACTTGGACAGCTTTTACAGGATCCTTATGGAAATTATGTTGTTCAATCTGCTTTGACAGTTTCTAAGGTTCTTTACTTTGCCATTCCTTCTCCCTTTTTCCTTTTACTTTCTTGTCACAAAATTAAAGTACAAGCAGCACTCGTGGTGCAGTACTAGTTTACTGTGTTGTCACCTTTGGTGTCAATTAGGATTAGCAAGTTGGTTCTTAACTCAAGATGTTGCTCTCATTTTTTGCTTCTGGAAGCAGGGTACAATTCATACTGACTTAGTGGAAGCAATCCGGCCACATGTGCCAGCCTTGCGGAGCAGTCCATTTGGGAAGCGAATTCTTTCACGTACCAATTTGAAGAAATAATATTTTAATGTGCAATTAACACTCGATTTTGAAGGACCTCTTGCTTTTGGCTCTAGAGAGGAAGCCTTTGTGAGAAAATACGAGGCTGCAACTGTTTTTAAAGGGAGTATAGGGATTTATCATATTTTAGGATCATTGGTAGATCATGTAAAAATTAAGCCATTGGGCTGTGTAACCTTGCAATAAAACTGTACTGTCAGCTCAGGTCTTGCATTAGTTGGTTAGATTAAAAGATAATATGCGGGTCCCCAGCTTACAGTTGTATAACATATTCCTATCATCATTGTTCGTAGGGGAAAATGCAATTTTTCTTGACAGTATAGCGCCCCTTTTAAGCGTCAAAGGATTTTTTTGAAAAGTTTTGGTGGATGATACAGATCAACAGATATTCACAAAGCTATCTGAAAAGAGTTTCCCTTGTAAGACACTCGGCATTGGCTGAGGAACTGTAGGTATTAGCCAAGACATTTTTATATTTAGCTGCTGTATGCTAGGAACAATGGCAGTTCCAGCTCAAGATTTATATTATACAAGGAGAAGATTCCTGTGAGACATTTATACTGGCAAGAAATACAAATGGAGATTCACAACCAGGCTTTGTAGGGATCTGATTCCCTGGCTGTGGCAATAAATAGGCTATTTTACAAATTTGTAGCTGATAATTTCCCGGATATGTCAATTTCTGGGACTCAACTGTTGTATCGTAAATATTTGTAACTTTTAAATACAATGGACCGACTTGTTGCTCATTTTGATGAGAATAAACTCTTGAATGGTTTCAGTGGACCGTTTTGTAGATATGGTGTGAACCTTGCTTGTGTTTATATGTGCCTTATGGAATGGTTTATTGTTTCACTACAGCTTTAGTTCATATTCAATCATGGCACACGATTTACAAATAATTTGAAAAATCATATTGTTGTATTATATATATATATATAAATAATAGGGATATTAATTAAAAACCAACATTAAACTCATCATTATCAACTCCACCTATAGAAACATTGGGATTGATTCCTATCGCTGAATATCAGCTGGGGTTTATGGGTTTGAGCTAGTCTCAATCAAATCTATAAGAATCTTGATTCTTGCCATGAATTTTTTTACATGGACTGTAAAAAAGGGGTTTCATACACCAATTTGGTGTCTGGCTTAGCTGTGACTCTAAAATTAGATTATTATTATTATTATTTCTACCTTTTGTTTCTTAAAACTTGATCAATATCATTATCAGAAGCTCTTCACTGTATAAAATATGATATAATTTCAAATTAAATTTGAAATAGGCCTACTATACTACTGTATCTTAATAGCCAGTAGCATCTAGCAAGATTACTGCCTCCGCTCGAGTCAGAAGACAATCATAAAGTGGTGATGCATTGTATAAAAACCGCCTAGTGGTGATGCCCTTGTATTATAACCCCTTAGAGTTGATGCCCGGTTCGTATAATTTTCAGGGAATTTAAACCATGAAGTAAACACTCATAAAATTAGAGTTGGTCTATGCTCTACCAAATTGTGTTTATCATATAAAAATATATTTGAACATTGATATCCTTGCTTTCTATTAGTTTTGCTAAAAAAATGTAGTTGCAGAGCTTATAGCACTCGTTGAAGTTTATACTTTTTGGCTTGGAACTGCTTTGATAGAAAAGTCAACATGTTGCTAGTTTATGCAATAATTGTATATACCTATTTTGAAACTAATTTCGGATGTGAATTCATCAAAATAAAATATCTACTGATGTTGAATTTGAATTACTGTATATAAGATTCTGGTAGTGTTCATGGTTGTACTTAATCCATAACACATGTATTGTTAAATGTACCGTTTTTGTGTGATGGTATTTTTATCAATGTAAAGTGTTGCTCCTCAGGTTGCACCTCCTCAAGCTGATAGTGTTAGACACACCAGGCACACACAGAGGGGGGGGTGAATCTGTGTGTGCAGTCTTTATTACCTTTCCAATTTTAACAATCAACAACTAATTCATCAATGCATTATTCTACCATTTGCATAATCATTTCATAAACATCTATAATTTCATCATTTATAAATCATAAGCATTTGAATCATGAAGTCATAACAAGAACCATAGCACAAGAGAACACAACACTATATGATTTTGTAATCTTTTTGTATTTGTTTTGGAACGGCTACAACTGTGAGGTAAAATCAGCACCTATTGATACAAAGAGCACCTACTTTTCATCCAGGACCTTGCTTGGTTTTCTTAGAGCCTGCTAAGAAGAGTTTGAGGTATCATAACCTCAAAAGCAAGGCAAGCTTGCTTTTACAATTACAGCTCATTGTTTCATCACACACACATATCACTGTCAAGTGCGCTCACTGCCACATTATCAAGGTCTGCTCATCATCCTCTGCTGATTCGTCTCTGCTCATTCTGCTGGTCAATCTATGCTCTTCACTCTTATCAATCTGCTCTTCAATCAACACTGCTGGTCAAGCTGCTCATCAACATCTTGAACTGTGTGTATACTGTAAAAGAGTTACATGTATCATGCCAAAACATGCCTCATTGCATACTTCATCGTACATTGTTCTGTACATCCCTCAATTTGTCACTTATGTATTCTTTTCTATAGTTGCATGTCATTTCTCCAATAGCAGACTTTAACCTGTCCCTTGTCTCTTATCAGCCTTAGGTAGCATGCCCAACAACTTTCATATTTGATGCTCTTTGAAGATCATATTTAATGCTCCTTTTTAAAACATATACTGTGGCTGAGTTCAAGTAGATGGCTTCTTTGACAAGCCTTAATATACTGTACCTAGAACTGAGTTGCATCAATCAACTTTGTTGCTTCCTTTATTTCTGTGGTTACTAGTGCATACAATTGCCCAAAAATCAGACTTCAAAACCCAAAAAAAGATTCATGCTTGTGGTTCCCTCAGAAGATTAGAGCATCATTACTTGCTAGCACTGTCAATCAGCTCAGTCTTGTATGCCCAAGATTTAGAGCAAGACGTGAACTTCACCTTTATACATGCTTGAGAGAGAAGAATTAATAAGAACTAAAAAAAAATCAGAGTTTTAAAACCGTCAATCAACCTTCAGATTAGTCCATGACTTCGCTTCCTTCACCATTAAAACTCGGGTCTGTCACTGAGCATGGGTTTGCGAATTTTGGGACTGTTATGACTTCGGGTATAGACTGCTGCTTGCTACAAAACTCAGCTACTGCTACAAAGATTACTCCCGAATTTTTCTTTTCAACAGATGCTGGTGCAACCTTGTATTGTGGTGGACGATCCCTCAGTTGATCACCAAAATTTCATCTGCTGTTGTTGCAAATCTGAGCCTCAGTCTGTGGTTGACTTGTGCTGGTATAGTAGAAAACAAAAAACAAAATGATATTCTCTGTGGAAAAACTCAGGAGGACTGCTGTAACACCTCAGAGTTCTGTGATTCGTGTCTGCTCCTTCACCTTAGACTGCTGCTACCTGAAAATTCACTGCCATTGTACATTGGTAAAACTACCCCCCCCCAAAAAAAAATTCTGCAAAATTCAGACTCATTTTTTTTCTCTGTCTGCACCTGCGAATTTCCTCAGTATGGCTGCCTCAGTCCACGAAAAAAAACAACCTCAGAGCTCTCCCAAATTTCTCATTTTCTATTTGCAAAATGAAATTTCGATGGAGTATTTATACTGGTTTTCCAAAATATTTTTGGAGCCGACATGTCTATAAAGAAATATTTTTATTTTTATTTTGATTTTAATTTTTTTTTTAAATTTCTTTTAATGATTGTTGGGGTAGAAGGGTCATCACCCAACCTTGCAACCAATAGTCCATGTTAAGATCATTTACTTTAGCCACGTCAAGGGCTGTTCATGCAACTGTGATGGCTTCAAATATTGTGTGCAAGACCCAAATTCCAAGTGTGAGGATCAGCATAACCACTTCACCATCGTACTTCAAGAACTTCAAACGGTTTTCATCAACAACAAACAAGAGGTATTCCAGTCTTCAAGGTACCATATGCAAGAGCAACATCATAGGCTCCATACATAAGGCATCCTCATGATAGTCAAATGCAAGGTTAATATCCAAGAACCATCAAGCAACCGTATGCAAAAGTATGGTCATACTATCATGCCATCTAACCACAAGGGAGACCATACATCCATACATCATCATCAATCTCCATCTAGAGCTCCAAAGACATCAATGGCTTGAAGGACATCTTCAAGGGTGCTATTTCATCAAGGTCTTCATCACGTGCAAGCAGTGGGCTCCAAGGACATCAAATGACATATACCAGGTGTGTGTGGGCTTCATGACCAACTTGTGGGTCCAAACACTTCTTCAATGGCTTCTTAATCAAGCAAGAGGCTTCATGGTCTTTTTTAACCACCTCAACCACACTAGGAGACCTCCAAGGGTCAAGATATCACCTATGGGGTAGATGGGCCTTCTTCTAGGGTACCAGGACACCATCGGAGCATAAATGACCACAGAGTGGGTCATTAATACTTTTCCAAGCCATCGAGGGCTTCTCCATTGTTTACCAAGACTTCATGACCGTCTCCAAGGTCTTCAGTGTCTTAAAAAAGGTGGTGGCTTCAAGATCCAAGCTTGTGGGTACAAGGACCTTGTCAACTGGGTACAAGGTGCTTGAAGGCACAAACCCACTCTGTAAGGGATCCAAGGCATTGCAAGTGGGACTTGGTGGCATCAATGACAACCTATGGGGCCACTGCAAGTCCATGTTGGCATCAATGACAATTTCATCAATAGATAGTTCATTTACTTTTCTTTTCAGGGGATGAATAAATCTCAAACAAGACACAACCGGTGCTATAGGAAGATTACAAGGTTGAGGAGGGTTGTGCAGGATGCACCACTCCCGTGCCAGTTTAGGCCATCGAGCTAGTCCTCAGGCCAAGGGAGGGTATCTTGATTTGAAAGGCAAAGAATCCTAGACTGTCACCCTAGGTGTCTATAGATTGGACTTGGAAACTTTGATTGGATTTACCACCTAGGTCGGTGGGGTGAAAAAATGGCCTTAGCTGTTTGAAAGTAAGTGTTATTTTTAAAAGGAGAGTAACAAACATATCTTTAAGCATGAAGATCAATGAAGAAAATACGGCAGGGGTGCCTTAATTATCTTTCATTCATTTAAAAGGAAGTGCTGCATCATAAACACATTAACACCGAGGTCGGTGGGGTGAAAAAATGGCCTCAACTGTTTGAAAGTAAGTGTTATTTTTAAAAGGGGAGTAACAAACATATCTTTAAGCATGAAGATCAATGAAGAAAATATGGCAGGGGTGCCTTAATTATCTTTCATTCATTTAAAAGGAAGTGCTGCATCATAGACACATTAAACAGTAAAGCATTGTCATGCTCTCCATTAAACATATTCATAATACATACAAAAAACCACATGGGCATAGTAAATGTAGATTCATGGATTCATGAAAGAAAATAAAGTCTTATTAACCATAGAGAGGAAACATAGAAATACATATAAGACAATCTCTGCAAAAAACCAGTGTCATCTGGCGTTGGTCTTGACTTTTCAATTTGCAGCCTCATTTTTACAATTACAAGAACTGGCTCATCCTTGAGATTATTGCTTTTCTTTATAAGAAGTTTTCAGATTCTATTACAATGAAGGATATGAGAACGGAAAAACTATTGTTGTAGATCTCTCCAACAATTTCTCAAAAATTTCAACTGTTTTCCTTTTGCCATTCTCTTTATGCTCCTCCAGCTCTGAATGTTGACTATCCCCTTTGCAAAGAATCTTTTGGTTGCGTTGTTTTGTTTAGGCAATGACTAAGCTTTTCTGAACTTGCTTGATAAGTTGTTCTCTCGGTGGGCCAAAATTTGGTACATTTTGATATCCCCTGAAGCCACGTCACTTTATTTCTTTTCTTGCATCTCTCTTAGGGACCTGAGAAGACTCTCCTGTCCGTTGTGTCATCTGTCCTTGTCGCCTGTTTTTTGTAAAATCCTTCAACGCTTGCATATTGACCCACCCCTATGAGGATACATCCCTACCACTTTTCAAAAATTTGAAAGATTTATCCAATTTAGATTGAGTGTAGTCCACTTTTCCCAGAAGTTTGAACGAGGGGTTTCAGTTGATTTAGAATTTCATTGGGTGTAGGTATAGTTGATTTATCAGCCACCAAAATGAGCCCTGGTAATGAACACTGTATGATCTGAGTATATGCTGCCGTCAAATACAACTTGAGATTGTTGCCCCATGGGCATGAGAGACCATTTTTTACCATTTAATCAATCGTTTTGAAAAAAGGGGAATCAATGCATTCGACTCTTTCATCCGCCTTTTATAATCTTCTGGCTATGGAACTTGCCTATGCAGCTCTCAATATCCACATGTCAATGTCTAGATGAGATGATTTTCTATCATGCATCTACAAGGCTTTCAACTGGTCTAGAGTAAGTGAATTCACCACTTTCCTTGCTA
Source organism: Pseudotsuga menziesii (assembly GCA_001517045.1). Classification (NCBI taxonomy): domain Eukaryota; kingdom Viridiplantae; phylum Streptophyta; class Pinopsida; order Pinales; family Pinaceae; genus Pseudotsuga; species Pseudotsuga menziesii. The sequence goes on along the minus strand of LPNX010602497.1, from coordinate 346,774 downwards.
CCATGGTAATCTAATACATGGTTTGTATAAGCTCTCGATATTTTTCCAAATAATTTTTCACCTCTTGATAAAATGAATAGAAATCCAAAAATAATTAATGGTGAGGTCTTATTTTGGGTAGATTGTTGGATACTTTTGTCCACTTTATTTCTTACGTTGTGGACAACGTTTTCAACATCCTAGTTTCTGTTAACGCTTCTTCATTCGTTGCCTGCCATTCATTTATCTCTCCTAATGATGATACATTTTCTCTCAATTCATGTATTGTTTGCGAAGCTCTATCAAGCTTTTCCCCTAGAACCCGAAGGTCATATTTCCTTTTATCTGCTAGCTCTTCCATTTCGACAGTTTTCATTAGATTATTCGCTGTTGTTGTCTTTCAGTGTGCACACTCTTTTTCTTTTTGCTCTAATCTCTGGTCAAGCAAATACATTGTTTCCATAAAAATTGTTTGTCGACTACTAGAAGGGGGTGCATTCATCTTTTTTTTAATGCCCCAATTGTGAGCCTTGGATATATGTGATGTTGTTATTTTATTATTATTGTGGCACTAGGTGCTTGAACATTGGTATTTTGGACATTATTTTTTATTAAATTTATATAACTAGCTTCAACATGGACAACTCACGAGAATGGGGGGTTGGTTATGTTGGCTTTGGTTAGTTGTTCTCTCATGAATTCGAATGCATGTGGATGAATTCAAATTGTCTTTTTACACAGTTGTTACACCCTTTTTGTTTTGGTAGGGGAAATTATAGATATGTGAGGGTGATTGAACACTAATCTATTCCAATGTGCAGACTAGTTATATTTGCTATTGAACATTGGAGTACCTCAACGACCATTACTTGTCTCTGCTTCGGTTTTGCACGTGAAACTTGACAGTGGATGGTGGTATTCTAAGGCATTGCAGTGAAGGGAATCACATTGCATCATGTAGTGAAGATGTAAAGAAAGTAAGTGGTGAGGGAATGTGTTGAGATTTCTCAGGTTGTAGCTTGGATTTTCTATGAAGGGAAAAACCATATGTTTTGGTTTTCACCTATTTCTAAGTATTTTTGGGTCATGAAACCAATTCAATTGCGTCTGAAGTGACATTTCTAGTAAGGAATACTGTTTATTTTACGAAAAAAGGTTTCGTTTTGATTGAATTACAATTGTTTTGTGTGGCTGTGTTTGCCAGATTGAGGTTGAGTGCACCTTGTTATTTTGAGAAAAACCCTTACCCTATGGATCCATGGCATCAACTTAGGGGTGACCATCATGCTGAGAAATTGATGAGCATGGTAGATCTATGGTCGGGTGGAATGTTTCCGGTCGAAACTAGTTTCCTGTATTTGAGATAAGTATTTGTTTCTTTGCTATTTACTATGTATTCAGATGCATATGTGCCCTTGGAGGCTGATCAACTCTTTTTATGTTAGGTGATTGATGGTTGATCTTGCAAAATAAATCTTCTTTTATTGTTGTTTTTTGGCTATAGGTGGTAGCTTGTATAAATCTATTTTATATATTGTTTGGGGTAGGCAACATATTTGTTTTTTACATTGCTTATATGCCCGTAGATGACAGCCTCTGGATCCGATATTGTATATGGTTAAATGGATATTGATTGGTGTCATAAATCTAATTTATTTTAGTGTTGTAACTGAGTTGTTTAGTCTCATAAAAATTGATTTTTGTTAGCATCTGTAGATATGATTTTATTGCATGGTTTAGTGGCTGCGGGTGGCGACCTGTAGATGTTACATCAAGGTTTAATTATAGGTAAAATTGTTTATTTGGATCTGGTTGTATCCATACTACAAATACCTTGCATCACATATGCCTTTGGGAAATGTTTGCATTGGAAGTGTCACATTTCTTTTAATGGTTGAGTGTTTTTATTTTATTGACTTGTTGGCATGCTGGCCTAGCATTAAATACACCAGTTTTTGTTGTGCATTCACTCGAATCAACATTTCCCTTGTTATTATTCCGGTGTATCCAACCTTGCTGTTGTGTTTTGGGGTCGGGTACACGACAAAGTGGTACCAAAGCAGGGTTCACACACTAGGACCTATAGCTCATCATCTTGTGGAATTAGATATAAATCTCACCATATATATTCTCGAAAAGAAATGGTTGTTGGAACGAACTAGTATGAGATTATATGTACAATTCTTATTCAATACAACTCGTCATATTCCACATGCGGGTATCAATTCTTTCCTTGCCTCAATACAAAGAAGCGATCTTTAGTTAAATGGATTTAATTGCTTTTTCCAAACTTCCAAGTTACTTCTATGCAAGGTATCAATAGGTTCTTAATCTACCCTAGCTACGTCGTCTCTATTCGACCTACAACTTGTGGCCTAACTATTTTATATTCCCATATGTCCTCTTCACATAATACTGAAAGGTTGATCTCTTAAGATCTTAGACTGATAATATTGAAGATTGATTATATTACCAATCAAGATTTTTCGGTACAACCAGTACAACTGGTTTCCATACTAGGCAAAAAAGTCAAGATGCTCCAGTTTTTTGGTTGGTTGCCTTTCCTTCCTCATAGTCCATTTCTTGTCTATGATCACGTCACGTAAATCCTTGGATGAGGGTGGTGATATCCTGAGGGACTCGTGTAGTGAAGGGTGGCACAACTCACTAGGTAGTGTGGATGGCAGGGAAAGTAGATGGCGGAGGAATATTTGGGAGCTAGAAGATGTTATTAGGGAGGCATGCCCTCATCTTTCTTTTGAATTTTGAATAAGTATGCATCGAGGAAGATGCTTTGTTTTAAGGGGGAGGGGATGTAATGCCCCAATTGTAAGCATTAGATATATGTGATGTGGTTATTTGTTATTATTGTGGCACTAGGTGCCTGAACATTGGTATTTGGACATTATTTTATTATTAAATATATAACTAGCCTCAACATGGACAACTAACAAGAATAGGGGCTTGGTTATGCTAGCTTTGGTTAGTTTCTCTCTCACGGATTTGAATGCCTATGGAGGATTTCAAATTGTCTTTTTATACATAGCTGCTACGCCCTTTTTTGGTGGGGGAAATTGTAGATTTGTAAGACTGATTGAACTCTAATCTACTATAGTGTGGAGAATGGTTAGATTCGCTATTGAACACCGAAGTACCTCAAGGACCATTACTTGTCTCTTATTTTCTTTTGCATGTGAATCTCGATGATGGATGGTGATATCCTGAGGGATTGTAGTGAAGGGAATCCCATTGCACCAGGTAGTGAAGATATAGAGAAAGTAAGTGGTGATAGAAGGTGGTGAGATTTCTCAGGGTGTAGCTTGGGTTTTCTATGAAGGGAGAAACCATATGTTCTGGTTCTCCTATTTCTAAGCATTTTTGGGCCATGAGACCCATTCCATTATGTCCGGAGCGATGCTTCCAACAAGGAACACTTTTTTTTTCATGGAAAAGGTTTATGTTTCCATTTGATTGAGATACAACTGCTTTTGTGTGGTAGTGTTTGCTGGATTGAGGTTGAGTGCACCCTGTTATTTTGAGAGACCCTTATCCTATCAATCCATGGCCTCATCTCGGGGGTGACTGTCATGCTGAGAGATTGATGAACATGGTAGATCTATGGCTAGGTGGAACATTGTCCAATCGAAGCTAGTTGTCTGTATTTGAGATAAGTATTTGTTTCTTTGCTATTTATTATGTATTTAGATGCACATGCACCCTTTGAGGCTGATCAACTCCTTTTATTTTGGGTGTTTCATGGTTGATCTTCTTGCATAAGAGATACACTTTTATTGATGTTGTTTGGCTATAGGTTGTAGCTTGTATAATTCTATTTTTATATACTATTTGGGGAAACCAATAGATCTGGTTTTTTATGTTTCTTATATGGTCGTAGATGACAGCCTCTGGATCTGATATTGTATATGGTTAAATGGATATAGATTGGTATCATAAATCTGATTTATTATAGTGTTGTAAATTTGAGTTGTTTAGTGTCGTAAAAACTGATTTTTGTTAGCATTTGCAGATCCGATTTTATCGTGTGATTTAATGGCTATAGGTGGCAACCCGTAGATGTTGCATTAAGGTTTAATTACACATGAAATTGTCACCTTAGATATGGTTCTTTCAATGCTAAAAATACCTTGCATCGCATATGCCTTTGGGAAATATTTGCATTGTAAGTGTCACGTTAATTTTAATGGATGAGTGATTTTATTTTATTGACTTATTGACATGCTGGCCTAGCATTAAATAAACCATTTTTTGTTGCGCATTCACTTGATTCAACCTTTCCCTTGTTGGTATTCTGATGTATTTGATCTTGTTGTTGTGTTTTGGGGTTGGGTACACTACATTTTTCAAAGCTTCTGCTAATTTATTCCTTCAAGAATTTGGATTTCCTTCTCTTTGTCTCTTCTTGGATAATAAACCTTGCTACTTCATATGCTTTCCTCTTATAAGTTCTTGGGGACTCACTGAATATCTTCAATCAAGTTTTGGCGGAGCTCCTCGCTCTTCTTACGTTGGATCTCCTATGTGTCTGAGGAATTAATTTCCCTTGGTTTCTTTGTTAACACCTCATCGATTGGGCTCTCTTCCCTTATTGGAGATTGAATCATATTATCAATCGAGACTATAGATAGTGCGCTTTGCCTGACTATCTCAGTGTGCATGGGATCCTCTGTCACCTCCTCTATAACCGATATTTTCTTTGATTTGGATTGCTCTATAGCCTCATAATTTGGATTCTCTATTGCTTTTTTTTGTTCAAAACCTGGAGGCAACTTGGCAGTAGAGACCTAGTTATCACCGGTCCTTCTTGGAGTGTCTCAAGAGGGATATGCTGAAATGTCTCCGACAACCCTTTGCTCTCATCCATGGGAGCATTAACATTAGCTCCCAACCCTAGTCTAGGAGGCCTGTTGTCAATATGAATAAGCTGAGTACTCCCATGCCTATCCTTTCCGAGGCCTTGGTCTTATACATAGCCCATGGACTGCATAATTGGAAAGGCCTTGACTTATGGGTCCACTTTCTCAGGTGGAGGGAGTTTATCAACATCTATGGGTTTGATTCCACTTCCTTCTCTAGCATCTATGATTTTAGAGATGGGGTTGACTTCTCCTTTTTCTTCTTGTGTTCCCCAACTCATCACAATGATGTATTCTTCTTCATCACTATGCACTTCATCATACAATCTGTCGAACTATGGACCTCATCATACAATCTATCGAACTATGCATCTTCGGCAATGCTGAGATAAGGGGCCTTTCCCTTCCCAATACACCTGCGCATTCTCCACCATTCCCCTCTCTTTCATTTTCTAGAGTGATATTGGGCATCTTCATTATATCTCTTCTATGTAGGAGCCTAAAACTCGATATCTTTCTTCTTAAACACAACCCCCTTCAGCTTATAGAAAGTGAAATAAGATGGGGAATCTGAAGGATCAGGGGTAGGACTGGGAATGCTTGAACAATTATTGAAGAAATTCATTGACATTGATATGGAAATTTTCATTTACACATTATGGCAAACACTTGAGAAACTAGGGTTTATAATTAGAAATTTACTTCTTAAATTTAAAATACAAATCACCAACTCAAGAAATTTCCAAGAATGAACCAAATCATTCACATGAATACACATAAATTTTTGGTCCAAGACCAGGAAAAACCCCAACTCCCGGGGAAAACCCTAGAAAGAGAAAATTATCATTAAAGGAGAATTCCAGAAACTTTCCAACAACAGAGAGATTATTTCTCTTCCAACCCTTACTGACAAATTCACCCATACTGAAACAAACAACAAAATACCTCGATTTTTGTTCCAACAACCTGCTGTACGGAACTACACTTTTAAGACATGTGATTGTACGGACTGTACTTTTAGCAATTAATGATGCCTCAAGAATCATTCCCAACCTGTAATTAATGCAGTACGGCCTGTCAGATTGCTGTACAGAGCTGCGTGGATTTCTGTGCCTCACGCGTGTGTTGTACGGATCTGACAGGTGCAATTAATCTTGTACGAATTCTGATGTTTTCATTAGAAATTGTGCCAATCTTCTAGGGTTTTCTCTCTCCTTCTGTCTCAATCTCCTCTCTCTCAATGATGTTTGTCTTTAATTTTCCCTTTAATCTAGTTTTATACTTTAAAATTCTACTTCTCTAACCACCTAATATTTGGTTGAGATTCTTTTACAAAATATAGGGTCATCATTAAATGCACCCTTATTTAATAATAACTCACTTTAATTATTAAATATCATTTAAGTGAGACCCACTAAAATAAAGTACAAAACATCATTTATTGATTTATAACTCAACTTTATATATAAATATACACAAGAAACAAATTACATTTCTTCTTTATCATACCACACCAAAACTATAAAGAGGACATTCAGAGTTAATTTTCTAACAATTATCTTGCATGGATTTGGCTCTTCCCTAATCATCCTCTCGACCTCTTGGAATGTATCCTTTTTTTCCAACTTCTCAATATTAGGTCTTGATTCATGATCTTGAGGATGCTAGAATAATCAAAACCCATTCCCATACTTAGGATATAAAATTCAATCATTTTGGTTAATTTCCTAGGTCCTACACTAGCTAGTTGACATCCACTTGCTTCCTTGTGGTCAAACTTGCCAAAACTATCTCTAGGAGTGCTTTGGAAAGATTCATGACAACCCATCAGACTTCCTAGTTTAGCAAGTGCACATTCCTGCCTTATCTAGAGTTTCCTGCCTTTTCAGCAGTTTTAAGGCAAAATGTAAAGCTAGTTTTAAGGCAAACAACCTTGTTTTTGTTACAACTCACCCTCCTCGTTTTCCTCACCTAAAAGCATGATTTAGTCCACTTTCCTTCACTTATCAGTTGTAAAAAATCATATGGCCAATTCGTGATCCTCTTGACAGATTAGGAAAGTGTTTTATGTACCTATGGGGGATTTTGACTAGTTTAGTATGCCTACTTTTGTGCTAATTTGAATGGCATATTTATGCATTCGAATCCTTGATGTAAATATATGTTTGGAAATCCTATTTTTATATAAGGTTGAATGGTGTAAACTAATACAACAACAATTTGTGTTGTACAACATATTCAGTCTCCATTTTGAGTGTATCTTGCATGTTTGACTAGCAATTTTTGTGAGTGCAATTGATCTAAAACTTGGCCCTTAGTTTCCTTATGGTATGAGAGTCTTGGTAGCTTGATTGATCTCCTCTTCTATTTATTTTTCGAGGTCAACATCACTCACTGGGAGCACATTCTATCTGTTCAAGGGCATAGTTGCTAACGAATGGATAAATCTCCCCATATCATCTTGTCTCCATTCAAATACTTCAAACGGAAGGCACATATGGAGATTCTGATGAGGAGTAAAGGCCTCTACATAGTGACCATGGAAACTGACGTTGAGCCTAATGCAACAACTGAAAATATCAAATGGCATAGTAGGAGAGATGAGGCCTATGGTCTCTTGTGCCTCAACATTTCCAGAGACCTACTTTTCCATCTTGATGGATTGACATCATCAAATGAAGTATGGGAGAAGCTTCAAACTTTATTTGGGAATAAAGATCAAATGAGGGGTCATCAATTAGAGAACGAGTTGGTTTCACTGAGTCCAAGCGGCTTCGAATCCTTGCAAGTATACTTCTCCAAATTCAAATCACTGGTTTTGCAGTTGAAACAATGTGGTATAGATAAGAAAGATGAAAACTAGTCTTTCCCATCCTTTCGAAACTTGGCCCTGATTACTCAGTATTTGTATCGACCTTCCATGCCACAAAGCTGACAACACGAACATGGAAGATGCCTTCATTTTCAGATTGCATGGAATCCTTGACTAAGGAGCAAGACAAATTGGTCATGATAGGCACCATCAAACCTACCAAAGATTAAGCTTTGGTTGCTGGAGATTCCAAGGTGGATTCCAAAGGAAATAAAAATGCTAAGAAGCCTCCAGATAAAAAATGAGACAAGTTCAAGTCTCATGAGGAGTCCTCAAACTCCAAGGAGAAGAACTCCTAGAAGAAGAAAGGTAAAGGTAAAATGGGCAAGTGCACATACTATGGTAAGGGCTTTCATCCTGAGAGCTCTTGCATGAAGAAGCATATCGATATGTTGACTCAACTCCTGGAGAAGCACAACATATCCCTTCCTGAAGGTGCAATGAAGAAGGAGTGAGGACCAAGTTTCGAAGACAAGGAGAGAGTTCATGCTTTGGTTGCAAGCACTATAAGATATCCTTCCTTTATCATTGATTTTGGAGATTTAAGGCACTTGGTTTTAACAAGGGAGGCCTTCTACTCTCTTGATGATTCGAAAGGTCCAAATATTTTGTTGGGAGACAACTCAAAAACTGAAAGTAAAGGTAAGGGCAACATAGATTTTGACCATGATTCCTTCAATAATGTCTTGTATGTCCTAGGTCTTGTTGCTAATCTCTTGTTAGTCTATCATATGACCCACAGTGGGTCTCCTAAGAAGGTTGTTTTTACTCCCAATGATGTTGATATATCTGAGATTGCGAATGGTAGAGTCATTGCTAAAGGTTTTATGGATCATAGTTTGAAAGTTACAAGTTCTCACATTTCATGCCATTGTCACACCCCTTTGCTCTCCTCACTCATGCTAATGAATCCAACAAGCTTTGGCATGAGAGTTTTGGCCATCTAAATTTCAAGTATCTTTCATATTTGTGTGACCAAGACATGGTGATAAGGTTTCCAAAGATCAAGTTTTCCAAAGGAGTCTGTCAGGGTTGCATTGTAGGAAAACACCCAGAGCATAAGTATGAGAGAGTCAGCCATGAGCAAACCTCTGCACATCTTGAGCTCATCCACAATGACATTGCTAGTCCTTTTCCTCATATGTCCATGAGTCAAGCCAACTATGTCTTAACCTTCATAAATGACTTTTCCAGATACTGTTGGGTTTACTTCCTTAACTCAAGTTTGAAGTTTTTGACCTCTTCAAGGTTTTTAAAGCCTTGGTTGAGAACCAGTTTGGGAGGAAATTCAAGATCCTCAAATCTGATAATTGTGGTGAGTATGTCAAGTATGAGTTCATTCAATATTGTGAATACGAAGATATCTATATGCAACACTCTATTCCTTACACACCTCAACAGAATGGTGTTGCTGAGAGGAAGAGTAGATTTCTCAAGGAGATGGCTACTTGTATGATGGAGTCTAAGACTTTTCCACCAAATTTATGAGCTGAAGCTATAAACTGTACATCCTGCATCCAGAATAGGGTGCCTCACAAGCAACTTGATAGAATCACTCCTTTCGAAGCTTGGAGTGGACACAAGCCTGATGTGTCTCACTTCGGGATTTTTTGTATCAAGGTCAAGGGCTAGAATTTGTTGTAATCTCACGGATCACAGAGGGTTACCAATAATACACATTAAAGCATACAGACATAACAGAGACAAGAAACAAGAACATAGATGTAGAATAACAGATTATATTATATTATAAGGGTCCATACAACACAGAACTGAACCAAGTTCTCATCTGACTCAACAACTTAATATATATGATTTACAAATAGTTACATATAACTACCTGTCGGTTCGGTCAACTGACACGACCTTATGCGGCCGACCTAATCTCTAATTAGTCGGCCAATCGACTTAGTTGGCTTACCGACTAGCTCCTCCAACATCTCCCCCAGGAACAAAATATTTCTTCGTCCCGAAGAAACAGGGGAGGTACTCAAAACTCTTTTACCATCTAAGGTAGTTATTTTCTTGTTTGTCTTTTATGGGCTATGAAGTTGGATGGTTGGTCGTTTCTGTATACATACTTCAACAATTGCTTTTGCTGTAATGGCCAGTTGATGTTGGAATTCTGTCTAACTTTGAAGTACTTTCTGGATGTTGATGGTTAGTGTTGTAATGCTTGATAACTTCAACATGTTCTCCTGAATGGAAAGGTCTGCTATTCTTTCCATATCGGGTCCCATTAACTGGTCTTTTTCTTCTGCTGTCTCCAGAAGCCTTTTCATTTGTGAGCAGATGGTGTCTAATTTCTCCAAGCTCGAGAGTGCATGCTGCACCCACTGGTGTGCTTGTCTCTCGAGTCTCTGCAGTTTGGCTGTCTCCAGCACGATTTGATCTTGTATTGTGCTTCTTAATGCTTCTTCAGTGCTCTTTCTCTTTTCCAATGCTTGAATTTGTTGTCGAGTCTGTCGGGTCTGCTGAAAGACTTGCCCGTAATAAGTAGGCCAGTCCCATAGTACCCCTTTTGTTATGACATACTCTTCCATGTGGTCTTGTAGCACTTTGTACGCTTCTGAGAAGGATGTGTACTGCTGCATCAGTAATCTAGATGTTTCTTCTTTTTGTTCTTCCTTTGCATTTTGCATCTGTACTTGTAGGGTCGACACCACACTCTCAAACAATTGATATGCCTTTTCAAGCAGCTTGTCAGTGTCGACTTTCATCGGTCCAGGTATTATAGATTGTGCTAGGTTTCTGCATTTTAACAGGAATTTGACTTGTTCCTTCTCCGTGTCGTCGAGCTCCTTGCGTCTGATTTGGCTTCTTGTTTTTGTTTCAATGGCCAGAGTTTCTAAGATTTGTCTAGACTCTCCGTCCTTTAGCTTTGTTGCGTCGACTGCAGTGGTCGACCCAAGTTGGCTAATGTGTACCATTGTCGGTTATGACTCTTTTTGGTGGTCCTTCTTCTTTCTGTCTCTCTTCCTCTTATGTTTATGTTGTTCTGGTTGTTGCTGTGCTTGTGCATCTACAGGGGTTAGACTTTCTTGTGGTTGATTTTTCGGTAGTGGATTGTATGGTTGCTGGTATGAAACGGTCAGTGGAAATTTTGGTTGGGTTTCTTGGATGAGCTCTGTAGCTAGGTGTGTATCTGGGGGATTTTTTGCAGAGGGTTCAGATACAGATGTTTCAGGTGCAGGTTCTGGATTGGGAAGTGGTGGTGGTGATGGTGAATGGTCGGGTGTAATTGGTGTGGTAGGGATATGGTCAGGTGTCGGGTCCTTGACTTGTTGTGGTGAATCCTCTGGGACGTTAGAGAATAGGTTGTCGATTAGCCGGTTGATTTTTTCCAGGTTTTCTTCTTCCACATCTCTTGCTGGTTCATTGGCTAATGGAGGGTGTGGGATGTCGGCTAGGATAAAGGATAAGGTTCAACTTGCGACAACTTGAGCTGTCTTGCCGAGGTTCCTCACAAATGTTGATTTTATAATTCCCACAGACCTCGAATTCTGGGGTATTTGTCCACGTTGTGGGGGAATGGGTTGTCTTGATCCACTAGCTTCAATCAGAGGACACTTGGTGGTGATCTTCTGGACAGAGGTGAGTAGTTCAGGCAATTTTTCAATGTATGCCTGGAAATCTCTATCTTGGTCAAACCTCCCCTTTAGGGTTTCCGGCATAACATTTTTGCATATGTCAACTGGGCTTATGGTTGTGGAATTCTTCCGATGTGATCTGGGTCGGAGATGGGGGTGGAGGTGTAGACACTAAATCGACAATATTTTCAGCCATTGAGGTGTTTGTAATTTTTACCTTTTCGACTGACCCTGCTGTGCTCCCTACGCGACAAAGCGTTTGAACTGTGTCTCGACTGAAACTTTGTTTGCTACATCGTCTTCTATGATGTCGACGATGGTAGCTGCTAGTTCCTCTTCATCTTCTGATTCTGAAAGGATCAGCTTGCGCTTCCCCTTCCCTTTTGTTTTCGTTTCCTTTTTTCTTACGAATGCTATTTCTTTTGCTAGCTTTTTAATTCTGTCTTTGGTTATGGCATATTCAGGATTATCGGGATCAATGTCTTCCTCTATTTCTTCCCCTCCCTCCTACTGTTGAACTTGGTTGATATTTTCTTCAGCTGGTTTGGTTACCTGCTGCTCTGTCGGTACACTTCCCCTTTGTGCTGTTGGTGGTATGATTGTTATTTGCAATCTATTGGTGTCTTCTGCTGGTTTTTCTTCTGACACAAAAGTGTTGATGTGTAGTCGGAGTTCATAGTATTCTTCCTTCTCTTGGTCTGTCAGTGGTTCTTCGATTGCTAGGTTTCCTTCCTTGGCTTTTGCTGGTATCGACAGCTTTGTGCTAGATTGTCGAGCTAGTTCGTGGAAGATCTCTTCGACTATTGGGTAATAGTCGAGAGGTTTTGCTTTTGCTTTTCCACCCTGCATATACCAAACTGCAGTGTGGTCGAGCTCTAGTTGGATGTGTGCGGTTTTCGACAGACTTCGTCAGATGTTCTGAGGCACCCTCCATCTGATCGTCTGAACTTTCAGTTGTTGGAGCTAGTTTTCCAACAGTACTTTTCCATTTGCTAGTTCTTTCAATGTTCCAGTCTGCGCAAATGGCTTGAACCTCCACATATGGAATTTTGTTGGTTCTTGGAACTGCTTGTCCTCGACTGAGCACAAGTGGTACATCACTATCCAGTTTATTAGAGACGAGAACCTTATAATCCCGCCCGACTCCTCGCATTTCTCACAAATGGTTTTGAGCATGTCGATGACATACTGAGCCCATCTATATACTTTTCTTGTTTCGGCTATTGTGTCTACTGCCTCTAGCATATCCAGTTTCAGGTTGCTCCCTCGACCTATAGGTGTGAGCCCTGTTGCTATGATTTTGGCCACGATTTGTGGCGTCCGGGCTTGTATCTGGATAATCATTAGCCCTTTTGAATTCTTCCTGTGGGGCGTTCCAGTTAACCGTTCTACCAGTCCTTCTTTTATACCACAGGGACTGGGTCGCCTTGGTTGGAGAGACCAGTCAGTTTGTATATGACTGCTCCAGAGATTTCGATTGGTCCGTCGAAGTAAAATTTCCCGTTGTGGTATCCGCTGATAATGAATTTTACTGCTGTTTCCTTGGTTCCTCCAAAAATTTCCATGAACGGAGTGTTCATGTAGTTCATAATGGAGCTGTGATTTATCTTTTCTGCTGCCTGTGTCGGTTTCTTGTCAACATAAACCCATTCCTTGATTTCGGCCCACCTTTTCGCCCATGAGGTTTCTTATAGTTTGGCGTTTTTTTATGTTTCTTAACCTTCTCATCAATGGGGTTTCAACAAATTGCATTTCCTTTGTCTTTGCAGCTACGACTTTGGTTTGTTTTGGTGCCATCTTGTCAGTTTCTCGATCGACTTTTCTTATAGGTTCTCGATTCTCAACTTTCTGATTGCTGAATTGCTCTATCTCTTCAAAATACTGTAAATGATCCTTTTCTGGTTTGGTATTTATAGGTGGGGTGTTTGACGTTTCTGTCGATCGGTGTATTAATGGCGGAAGTGATGTTCTAGCGCATTCTTTGGGTTTTGCGTTAATGGTGATTTGCTTTTGGCGCTCCTTCTGACCGTAGTCAAGAAGGCGTGATTTGACCTTCGAGGTCGTTGGTCGATGTCGATCATGTGAGAGGTCGATGGTTGTATGTCGATGGGTTTGATGTCGGCTGTTGAAGCATTGGTTTCTTGTCATTCTGGGTTATAGGTGCTGGTTCTGTTTTGTTATTTTTAATCTTTTTATATTTTTATAGTTTTTTCTATGATAGTTATGGTCATTATATTTTATGTTTTTTTTTTTGAACTTGTTTTAATTTTTGTACTGTTTTAGTCGGGCCCCATTAACAAGTTTCTGAAATACTATGCCTTGTAACGTCCTTAGTCGGACGGATCCGTTGGCATGAATCTCTTCGACAACGTAGGGTCCCATCCATTCTGTATGTAACTTTTTGGGTTTTCATTTTACTCGAATGTTGTATAGTAAGGCGAGATCCCCTACCGACAGATTCCTATTTTTGATATTGTGATTGTGCCAAGCCTTTTGCTGTTGTTTTTGGATTTCTTGGTGTTGTAGAGTAATCAGTCGGTGTTCTTCTAGCTTGCTTAATTGCATCAGTCGGTCCTTCCTGGCTTGTTCAACATCAATATGTAAAATATCTGCTATGATAGGTGTTTGCTGTCGAAAATGTAGTGGAACAACTGCTTCTTGTCCATAGACTAGTCGAAACGGTGTTTGGTCGATTGAATGCTTGTATGCTGTTCTGTAAGCCCATAGTACTACAGGTATCTTTTCGTCCCAATCATCATTGCTGGTGTTACAGATTTTAGTTAGGTCCTTTCTTAATGTTTTGTTAAATGCCTCGATTGCTCCATTCGACTGGGGGTGATAAGCTGTACTACGCCGGTGGTCAATTTTGAACTGTTCTGTTAGTGTTTTGATGGTTTTATTAATAAAGTGTGAACCTTCGTCGCTGATTAGGGTTATTGGGCATCCAAATCTGGTAATTATATTTTCATAGATAAATTTAGCAGCTATCTCATTGGAACACGTGTCGACTGGTTCTGCTTCTGCCCACTTGGTTACATATTCTACTGCAATTATTATGTATCTTCCACCTGTTCTTTTTGTTGGTATGGGGAATGGCCCTATGAAGTCGATGGCCCAAATTTCAAATGTCAAACTTGGGTTTACTGATATCAAGGGCATTTCTGTACTAGGCAGAGGTCGACCCAGTTGTTGACATCTGTCGCATTGGTTTACAAACTTTTTGCAGTCTTTGTATAGTGTCGGCCACCATAGCCCTGGCTGTTGGATTTTCTTGGAAGTTGTGTCTGCTTGAAAATGTCCTCTCACCAATCCATAGTGTGCTTCATACATGATATTATTTCTTTCATTTTCTAATACACATCTTCTGAGGATGTCGTCCAAGCCCATTTTATATAAAAATCCATTTATGACGCTATACGGTGCAACTTTCATGGCTAAGATTTGTTTCTTTTTTGTGCTCATGCCCTCTAGTGCTTGCCCATTTTCTAAGAATTGAGCTATTTCCTCCAATTCTGCTGGGACTGCTTTTATTCGAAATAAATGTGCGTCCGACAGGTCGTCTTCAACTCTTGTCGGTTCCTCTCCTGTATCGATTCGTGATAAGTGGTTGGGTTCGACAATTAATTTTCCTGGTCTCACAACGACTTCAAATTCAAATTCTTGGAATAGAAGTAGCCATCGAAAAATTCTCCCATGGTGTAAGGGTTTATTTACAAGATATTTTAATGCTTGGTGGTCGGTATAAAAAATGAAAGGGTTGGCTAGTAGGTAATGTCGATACTTCTGTAGTGCAAAAACCATTCATAAGGCTTCTCTTTTTGTTGTCGAATAGTTTCTTTCTGCTTTATTTAGTTTTCTGCTGCTATAAACTATGGGGTAGTCCATTCCGTCGTCTC
Source organism: Pseudotsuga menziesii (assembly GCA_001517045.1). NCBI lineage: Eukaryota > Viridiplantae > Streptophyta > Pinopsida > Pinales > Pinaceae > Pseudotsuga > Pseudotsuga menziesii. Next base: position 331,563 of record LPNX010602497.1, on the reverse strand, counting down.
CTGGTTGAGTTAAGATTGCTCCTATTGCTAGGCCTGATGCGTCGATGTGTACATGGAATTTGGTCGACCAATTTGGGAACCTTAGGATGGGTGCTTCGACTAGCTTCCTTTTTAGTGTTTCAAATGATATGTTGCATTCTTCTGTCCAGTCGAACTCTTGATATTCTCTTAATAGTTCTTCCAATGGATAGGTCATATTTGAATAGTACTTTATGGATTTCCTGTAATATCCTGTATGACCAAGTAGTACCCTGACTTGTTTTGGGTTCACCGGTGGTTTTAAGTCGAGGATAATTTTTATTTTTGCAAAGTCGACCTTGATGCCTTCTTTGCAGACAATGTGTACTAATAATATCCTTATAGGGGTTAGAAATATGCATTTCCTTATGTTCAGAGATAGCTGTATTTGTCGCCATCGTTCCAACATGAGCCTTAGCCATTTTCAGTGATCTTTCAGCATAGAGTATATTGTCCAATCATCGAAATATACTGCCATTGTTTTGTAAATATATTCTTGAAATGTTGACCACAATTCTCGAAAATACTGCAGATGCATTTTTTAGTCCAAAAGGCATAACTCTGTAAGCAAATGAGCCAAATTCACATACGAATGTTGTCTTTTTCTGGTCTTCTTTGTCTATTGGTACTTGGTTATAACCTGAGAACCCGTCTGTAAACGAGTAGCATTCATGTACTGCGACTTCATTTAAGATTTCATCTGCATAAGGTGTTGGAAATGGGTCTGTTAATGTGACTTTGTTTAAGTCTCTGAAATCGACACAGATCCTTAGCTTGGTTGGATCGTGTTTCTTTGGTTGAACAACCATTGGACTAGCCCATTCCGATTGGTCAATAGGGTAGATAATTCCTACTGCAAGCATATTATCATTCTCTTTCTTGACCATCTCTTTGTATTTATGAGCTAATTTATATTGCCTCTTCTTTACAGGTCAGACATTAGGTTTGATGTCGATCTTCATTTCACCCATTTCATGGACTAGACCTTTGAGATCTTTGTAGTCTCTAGCGAATACATCCTGGAATTCTTTTAGTAAGTTTATTATTCTGTTGTTTGTTCTTCACTCCAGTAGTCTCTAATTTTTGCCATTTTTGGTCGATCATCATTTGAGATGTCAAATTCTTTAATTTTTACTTTAGCATCTAACCATTCCGGTGCTTTGGATTCATTGATTGGTCGGTTCCCTTCTTTAAACTGTGAAAATGTAGCAGGAAATTCTGCTGCAGTCATTCGGTCGGTGTCTTCTTTGTCAGCAGTCTCAATTTTAAGTACTGTGTGAATTGGTTTTGTTGTTTCTGAATGGTATGATTTCCATCGAAAGCTTTTCCCTTCCGTATTTTCATTTTCCATTTGTAGTCTTGTTGACTGTGGTGTTGTCTTGGTTTGTATGTTATTGCATGTTATTGTCGGTTAGTTATAATTTTGTGTTAGGGTTTTGTTCCCGGTCGGTTCTATAAATGCCTTGATTTGTTTTGCAGTTTCAACTAACTTTTCGTCTTGTGGTATAAAGCTGAAGTCTTTGATAAAATTCTCTCTAAGTTCATGCCATAGGAATGTTTCACCCTGTGCTTCTTCCATTTTGTAACGTTTGTTTGGTAAGTCGGATAGCGTCGATGGAAACAGGTGTGGCCATGTATGTTTGTCCTTATACCCAAGTCTTTTCCATTCTTTTTCACATGTTCTTATGTGCTCTTCTAGGTCCTGCCCTTAGATGAACATAGGTATTTGGGCTTGATTGGTTAACCTTTTTCCTCCGAATCTTTCTACAAAGTAAGTCGAAGCTATTGTCCATATCTGCAATCTTGATTGATGGGTATCCCACCATCTAGCAACTTGTCCTGTGAAGGTTTCTACTAAGCTTTGTAGTCAACCATGTTCACCAATGTTTTTGGATACTTGTTCTATATGCATAACTGGTGATTCTCTTTCTTTGTATCTTGGGATTTGTTTGATACTTACATTTGCTGGTTTTAGGGTAGGATATTCTCTGGTTTTCTTTTCAAATATTTTTGGGATGATGGAAACCAAGAAACATTGTTGGACTGCTTTCTTCTGCACTATTTGAATGGTCCAGCAACCTCTTGCTTGTGTTTCATAGTTTTCAACTTCTCAATCATATAATTCTGCATCTGAGTTGTATCCTACTGATTGCCTAAGTGAAGTTCACCATAGACATTGGGTTCTGTGTAGTCTTCATTGTTTTGTATTTGATATAATTGTCGGATGTTGACTTCTTCATCAATAGGTTCTATCCAAGGTTCTCCTTGGGATGGATGGATAGGTACTATGAATTTTTGTCCATTCCCTTTTAGTTTTATCCTTTCCTTGTCTAAGGATATCAATTCTTTCATTTTTCTTCCCCAAGGTCGACCTATTAACACTGGGAAGGAATTGGATCCTTCCTTAGGGTCAATAATTTCAAAGTCGACTTTGGTCGATATTCCTTTTATTGTCATGTCGGCATTTCTCCAAACTCCGATAGGTTCAATCAGACCTTGGTCGGCTAATTTCAAGTATATTCTTGATTCGTATAGTCGAGGTCTACCCAATTGTTCCCAAGTGTCACGAGTCATAATGTTTACTTGTGAGCTGAAGTCAAGTACAACTTGTCGGACATGGTATCCTTCAATTTCTAGGTCGACAAGTGGGTCGGCATCACTTTTGTCCTTCTGGTTTAAACTGCATATGTTTTTCGTTTGTTTTTTTGTATTACTGTTATGTTTCATATTATACAATAAGTCAATGAATTGAGATACCGCTTTATCATCTTGTACTAAACGTATTAATTCGTTAATTGTGCTTCGTCGACTATCATCAGCTTCTTCTTGTCGAGCAAATTCTTTAAATACATTCATTGCATCTTTATACAATTGTTTTTGTTTAGTTGGGTTAGGATAATCATTCTTTTCTTTTATTTTGCTTATGCGTGGATTATCACTCCCAATTTTTGTCCCGTGTCAGGTTACTATATGCAGATTCTTTGTATTGATTACATCATGTTTTTGACCGCACGATAAGACATTACCGTTTTTCTTTTTATTGATTTTATCAAGCATAGTAGGGAAATCCTCTAATGAGTGATCCCCGATTCCACAACTAGTACAAAATTTTAAATCAGTTTTGTCCTTGTATGGGCAGTCTGCATATCGATGACCTTCTTTGTAGCATGTGAAACACTGGATGGGTTGACGTGGTCGGTTGTCGCGATTCCCAGAGAATCGACCTCGACCTCCATATCCTCCATGACGGTTGTCAAATCGGCACTCATATTGACGACCTTCGTATCTTTGATTATTCTGTTTGGTTTGAGCATTGCTTCGATGATTGTTATCATTGTTCTGTGCAACTGTGTTTGTCTGGTAGAATGCTTGGTAGTTTTGTCGATTCTTTAAGTTTAGGTGACAGTCGGCCGTGGCATGACTTTTAACTTCACGGGTTGCACACCAAGATGTTTTACCATTCTTCATGTTATATGGGCAATATTTCGTTGTGAATCTCCATGTTCTTGGCAGATGTTGCAGAAGCACTTTGTCTGAACAAATCGAATGTCTTGTCGGCTGATGTTTTGTTGACAGTTATCTTTTGTGTGTCCGGTCGTTGAGCATTTTGTGCACCAGACATCTTGATTCTTAAGGTTCAGCTCTTTCAATGATTTCTGCATGATTTCGGGTTGTTCTTCCAGTCTAGTATCCATGGGATATGCTGGGAAATCTTCGTCCATCTCCACTTGTAGAGCTTTAGTAAGTGCATATTCGTACATTTTAAACATCTCCAGGATTATGTGCCACCGAATTTTTTGTGATAGACCTGGAAGGAACCATTGAATTAATAGTTTCTCATAAATTACATAATCCATTTTCCTGAGGAAGTCTTTCCAACGTTTGTCATACTCTCGGACAGATTCTGCTGGTTTTTGCGACGTTGTTTTCAACTTTTTAACTGCCAGATGTTTTGCATCTGGGGTTTTAAAGAACGACAAATATTGCACTTTAATTTATGCTTTGGATGCTTGAGGGGTTCTCTTAGTAAAGGTCATGTACCACGTTAGTGCTCTTTTCCTCAAGGCACCAACAAACTGTGCCATCCGTCGATCTTCAGTTGTAACCTGATTTGCCTCCCATGTCAACTCACAGACGAACCAATGTCATCTAGGATCTTCGTCGCCCTCATATAAAGGGATATGCGTTGATCCATGACCCATGTCATATTCGCTGTCGCTATCTCTTGCAGGAGGTGGCGGTGGTGGTGTTGGGGGTAGTGGGATGTTTTGCTTGTCTCTTTGTGCAGAGTTGTTGTCGACTGAACTTTCGTTTCCGTTGGTTGTTTTTTTTGTCGTTTCTTCTCCGACAAGCAGTCAGTTGGGGTTGACTTCTCCTGTCGATGTCCAACTGCAATTATTTGTCTGCAGGTCCGACTGTTCTGTATTTTCCAAAGATGTATTTGGCAGGGGGGGTGCTCCTTCATGTGTCGGGTAAAGTAAGTGGATACTTCGGTTGGAAGAGTATGCCTGAAGCGTGACCCAGTTTCCTTCCTTTGGTTGACAGATCGCTAGATGATTATCATCATTTACTTCATCATCTAGTCAGCTCCATATACCAAACTCACCATCTCTTAGTCTTAGGTCTTCTTCGACAATGGCTTGTATCCTAGTACTAGGATTCGTTGGAGACATAGGTCTTATCTCTTGGTGAACTTATATTTGGAGAGATTCTCGTTGCTCTATCCATAAGTCTTCTTCCATGGGTGATGCCTCTTCATCCATGCCTTCTTCCTGTCGGTCATGACCCGACTCTGGCGGATTTCTTTCTTGGTCTTTCCCTTTAATACTCATTCCTCTTTGCAGTGCTATAGCCCTTTCTCTTCTTTCTTCCCTTCTTTCAGCCTCTTCTCTCTCTCTATTCTCTATAAATCTGCCGTACCTTTGTGTGTCACTGTCCGTTTGATTTCCTTTTTAGGTTTACTTTTAATCGCTGGTGATGGTATCTCCTTTTAGTCGACTAGAATCCTCTTCACTTTACCCCGAAATACGACCAACAACCCCCCCATGGCTTACCCGATGCTTTAGAAAGGTCGGATAGTTCTGTTTACTTGCTTAGGAAATTTTCCCACTCCCTTTCGGCAATGAATTTCTCCCACTTCCTTTGTTTCTCCGCCCATTTAAAATTTGGTGGCGGTTCGTGTAGTGACAGACGAGGTTTGACAATATGACCCACTCCTTTTTCTATCAGGAATTTCAACAACAAGGTAGGTAAGGAGCACAGGAACTGCTCGGTAAGGTCTGTATAGAATTTTTTCTGAATGGTTTCTATCGAAGTTCTTTCTTCTATAGCTTGCTCCTCGGAGAATTCGTCGGTGATCTTTTCAAACCACTCCGATAGGTTTGTTCTTCCCCCTCGAATTAGTTTCTCTAACAGTTGTTGGTCCTTAGTCGCTTCCAACTTTTTCATCCAGAAGTTTTTTCAAAAGCTGGGGTATTGATTCTATGAACTTCTTATGAGTTTCAGTGAAGAATCTTTCCTTCGCCTGAGCAGTCGTCAATCTGTTTCTCCGCGCGTAATTCTGCAAATAATTTGCTATCTTACGCTCCCACAAGTTCTTAATCTCCTGTTTTGATATCATATGCTTGTATTCATCTCATATATGTACTATCGACAATGGAACCAATGTTGTAATCTCACAGATCATAGAGGGTTACCAATAATACACATTAAAGCATACAGACACAACAGAGACAAGAAACAAGAACATAGATGTAGAATAACAGATTATATTGTATTATAAGGGTCCATACAACACAGAAATGAACCAAGTTCTCATCTGGCTCAACAGCCTAATATATATAATTTACAAACAGTTACATATAACTACCTGTCGGTTCGGTCAACCGACACGACCTTATGCGGCCGACCTAATCTCTAATTAATCGGCCAATCGACTTAGTCGGCTTATCGACTAGCTCCTCCAATAGAATTCCATTAGATAAGAGGAAGGATTTGAAACCCCAAAGTCAAGAGTGTCTATTTGTTGGGTATTGTAAATATTCCAAAGGGTATAATATGATAAACATGAACACTCAAAGAGCCTTTATTGAAAAGAGTGTTCAGTTTGAAGAAGAGCCTATGCTATCAACAAAAATTGAAGAGTATTCTTCACCACCACCACCTTTGAATTTTAGTGAAGAGACTAATGAGATTTCTAATTCTAATATGTCTGATAATGATGATTTAATTGTAGATCCTAACACTCCCACAAGGACAAACTGGGAATCAAAGACCATTCATGCAGCTGGGAATCCTAGTGATCCCAGAAGAACTAGATCTCAATTTGAGAGTGCTCTTTTTGTCAAGGACCCATTATTTGCTGAGAAGTGTTATATAATGGTTGGATAAAACCCCAAAACATATGAAGAAGCATCAAAATATCCAATGTGGAAAACAACCATGAAGGAGGAATACCATTCGCTCCAGAAGAATGAGACATGGGAACTAGGCAATCTCCAACCAGGGAGAAGGCTAGTCTAGTGAAAATGGGTATTGAAGACAAAGTTTACTGCTGATGGCTCTTCTATGAAGTATAAGGAAAGGTTAGTGGCCAAGAGCTTCTCCCAATTCCAAGGCATTGAATTCAATGAGACCTTTGCACCAGTGGCAAAGATGGACTCCATAAGACTAGTTTTGGCCATTGGAGCTTCCAAGCAGTTGGAGGTACATCACATGGATGTAAAGAGTTCCTTACTACATGGATATCGGAAAGAAAAAATATATATGCAGCAGCCATAATGGTTTTTTACTAATCCATCTCTTGTGTGTAGGTTGAAGAAATCATTGTATGGGCTAAAACAATGTCCAAGAGCTTGGTATGCCAAGATTGATGGCTTTTTGCTATCAATAGAATATTGTAGATGCAAGTATAATCCAAATGTCTATTTGAAGCTTATTCATAGTTCGTTAATGACTATTGTGTTGTATGTGGATGACCTTCTGATCACAGGAAGTTCCAAGAAATAAATTGCCTCTTTGAAGAGTGTAATGAACCATACTTTCTCCATGATTGATTTGGGATTGTTAAGCGAAATTTTGGGGCTTGAAATTTCTCAATCAGATGTTCAAATCAAGGTAAATAAGTCCAAGTATGCTTCTGAACTATTGAACAAGTTCAACATGAAGGATTGCAAGCCAAGCAACACTCCTTTCCTTTCAAGAGTTATAAGCTTGAAGAGGCGCAACCCACTCCATTGGTAAACAACACCCTGTATAGGAAACTGGTTCATTGTCTTCTTTATTTGACTCGTAGATATGCATGAACAACCTATTGCAGATGATAGTTTAAAATATAGAGTTTGTAGAGTTATTTTTTGGCATTCAATGAGCAATCATGCGGTAGCAATACCAGTTTTATGCTATGGGAAACCTTCATAACGCTAGTATGTCAGGGGGGGAAATCCATATAAATCGCAATACTTGGGTATAAATGGCACTTTAATTGGTTTTTATGGTGTTGTCGACAATTTATCCAAGATGGAGGTATGAATATACTCTCTTTAAATATAAAATACAACCTTTTAATGGGTTGGATATCCTTGTCAAAGTCAACTCAAGGCGAAAACATTAGGTTTTTAGTGAATCTTAGATACCCTAATGGATCTTTGGGGGAATCATTTGGCGATGAAAAAAATACCTAGCATGAATTGTTAGGATTGCCTCATCCTAATTCCTATGGATAGATCTCTTTGATTGGTGCACTGATGTCTCTTGAATTCTCCTCCCATACCCCATTTGCGCGAATGGCTCAGATTATCATAAAAAAGGCACATGGTTGATTGTGGCCATCCGAGGAGGGGGTGCACTTTCACATCCTTCATGCATATCTATCAAATCAAGTGATTGATATTTACCATGGAGAAGATTCTCGATTCATATTGAGAGTTCATGGGAGGACACCCATTTCACCTTCATACACATTTATTAGCGACAACGATCTAGATTTCCTATTAAAAGATGCACATTTGGATCTCCCTTGTTCGTGCAAGGGTCCCTCTTATGCTTACCGTGTAACTTTGTTAGTGAAAATAGTGCAAATTATTTATTGAAATATGCAAAGTGGGACTGTCTAGATGCTTTGTTGAAATTTGTATGATCCGATCTCAGTCATTCGCATGCTCACATCATCTTAGGAGTTATCTCAATCATTTAAGGGGTGAAAGGGGAACAAAATTGGTCCCTTCTGTGGGATAGTTACTCCTTGTGAGGGGCCAAAATCTAGACGAGACCTCTTGGGTGAGCATACGGATGCTAGTATCCCTAATTATAGTATCCTTTGGGCTATGGAATCAAATTGAGTTTTAAGACAATTTTGAGGACTTAGAGAAGCTTCTTCTTTGGAACAAAAAGGTGTCTATTGTGGACTTAGATTTATTTTCTCGATGAAGTGGGTGGCATCTCATACTGTGATGCATTAGGGAAAAGGAAAAAAACAAAAAAATGAAACTATAATACATGATATGCACATTTATTTTAGAGTGAGAATAAGGGTTTTAGGTACCTGTTGTTAACCTGATAGTCAAGGGGTTTCCCTTCTGGATCTGCAAGATATAATGTGTTATGCACTAAATTACTTTTATCAATCACAAAAGGTCCTAGCCACAAATTGTCGAATTTTCCATGTTTTGCAAGACCTTCATGTCTCTTATCCCACATCAAGACCATCTCTCCTTCTATGAACTCCCTGTGTCGGGCATTTTTATTCAAAAAACCTCCATTTTGTCTTTATATCCTTTGAAACTTTTATATACCATGTCCCTCCATTCTTGGATATTTATTAGTTGATTGACCCTTCTCTTGATTTTATAAGGTTATGCCACTAGGTCTTGCAACATATTCATGGATGGAAGCTCCAGTTGTATAGGTAAGAGAACTTATAATCCATATACCACTCAAAAAGGGGCCTTTCTATTATATCTCTTAGTGGACATTTTGTCATCCCATAGAGCATACCTTAGTCGAGAACCCCATGATTTCTTATTTTCAGAAAGAGTCCTCCTTATATTTTTCATGAGATTCTTATTTGAGGATTTGGATTATCCATTTCCCTGAGGATATTGAGTTGGAGGAATGACTAATGTTAATGTTATTATCTGGACATAAATCAATCATTTTGTTCGAAGTTGAGGCTTTGACATTATCAATTACTATCTTTTAAGGACATCCAAACCTAGCCAGGATTTTAAGGAATTTGATTACTACAAGGTCATTCACTTTTTTGGTGGGTAAAGGCTTCCACCCATTTGGTAAAATAATAAATAGTAGTCAAGATCCACCTATGTTGGTTACTATATGGGGGATGAATCTCTCCTATAAAATATATACCCCATTTATAAAAAGGTGCTTCAACTTGGATAGGATTCAAGGGTAGAGCTGTTAGTTTGTCGTTTAGAAAAAGGTTTGGAAAAGTCCACAGGTTCTCACAAACTAATGCACATAAGAAAATAGGGTAGGCCTGTAGTAGCTAAACCTAAGATTCTTATGAGTGGTCATCCTGGCAACAAAATTTCCTCCACATATCCCCTGATGCATGTCTTTGACCAGTGCCTCCACTTCATCTACCAACAAGAATTTAAGCAAGATACCTTCTAGATTTATCTAATGTAAATCCCTTCCCACAACACAATATCTAATAGATTTAAGTTTCAGGGATCTTCTATAAGAGTTGTCTAATCCTAGGGGACATGTATCTATTTCCAGCAGGTGTACAATATCATGATACTAGCCGAATTGGTGATAGAAAATATTAACATAATCCTTTATTTCTCTTCCTAGGTCCTCCTCTTGGGATGTGCATATCATATTTATCCCCCATGGGATACAAATTTGATTATTCCATTAGTTTCACCAGGCCTTGTCCTTTTATTAACTTGGTAGGTCTCATCACTAGATAAAATCTTGTATTTTAGCAATCCACTTGCCCCACCCCCATCTACTTGAGGTTGAAATAAAATTTCTTTTACTTTTGTATGTGGAATGAAAGAAATAATCTATGCATGTAATACACATTCCCTCAGATATTTGAGGGATTTAACGGTTCATAAACCTAATTTTCCATGATATTGTACTTCAATTTACAATCTCTCAAAGCTTTGTTGAATAATGCAATAGGAAACTCAAAACCATCATCTCTCTTGTAACAATACTACAACCATTGTATGTTTTGAGGAAAATGGAAAAATCATGAAGTATTTCATATAATCGGTGCGAATAAGTATTGGCGATTCTCCCTGGTCTCTTTTGATGACAACAAATGCTTCTTTGGATTCATCATACCATCTAACATTTGCATCTTTCTTCAACATTTGAGTCATATCTTTGGTTACCTCTACGAATTTAGTATGAATATCCTCATAAAATTTATCTAACGAAAAATGACTGTAAATATTTATTGTGCCTAGGCAAAGGGAATGTGTTGATGTCTTTTACCATAGCAATATCTATATTCACTCCTCATGTTGATAATGTGACCTAGAAGCTTCCCTTCCTCCATTCAAAAAATTAGTTTTTAGGATTGAGAGATATCCCAAAACTCCCACATCTATTAAAAAATTTCTTTAGATGTTGCACATGGTATTCTGTTTTCCTGGAATAAACTATTAAATCATCTAGATAAATCACAATGAAGTGATACTTAATGTCAGCAAAGGAAAAATCCATAGCTCATTGGAAAGTAGCCCCTTCATTTATCAGGATGAAAGGCATCCTTTGGTAGGTGAAAACTTGCCATCAAGTGGTGAAAGTGGTTTTTAATATGCCATCTAGATCCATAAGAACTTGGTTATATTGTTATGTATCTATATTTTAAATATTAAATGTAATATTACTTAGTTAATCGTAGGGTCACACTGTTCCATTGAAATAATGTGTTTAGGCCTATAAAAGGTCTTTTCTCTTATTATAAAAATCATCATTCAAATTATTATTCATTGTGGCTATGTCAAGGTTTTTTGTGGGTTTTCGAATTCAAAAATATATACAATTTTTTTTTATAATAATAATAATAATATTATTATTATATAATAATTTTTTTATAATTTTTTTTCTTTTTCCTCAAAGTTAATATATAAATATATATATTCTTATTATAGTAATATTATATATTGAATTTTCATCTTTATATCTCTAAAATTCCTCCCCGCATAAGAAATATGTTAGAGAGGAAGGAAATTAAGGAATGAATGGAGATTTTGGAGAAAAACCAAGTCCAATATTCTAAAAATATTGAAGGTTTACACTCAAGGCTCGACCAAATCAAAGCAGAGCTACACAAAGGAAAATAAGAATTGTTGGACACCGTAAAAAAGAAGTCAACGAATCTATATCATGGGAGATGGAGGGAGCAAGAATACATATATCATTAGGTTTCAGAACCGGATTAAGCAAAATCATGCATTTTTTAGATGAAAAAGACACCACAAAATCTAGCAATGTGTCAGGGAAAGAGAAACCATCCTCTAGTTCAACAAATACAAAACATCACAAGACAATTCCGCCTAAAGGTGAAATCCTACAAGAAGAGATTGATCATGATTACGATCATTCCCAAAATCCTGAACAACTGGTCTTTCCTCGAATCTCAGCAATAGGCAGATATCAAATGAAGCCTAAGTTAGAATTGCCAAAATTTGATGGCAAAACAAAAGAAAGCATGGCGTGGATCAACAAGGAAGAATTGTTTTTGTCCACATACAATATCATATCCAATGAAGAAATGATAAAGTATGCCTCAATGCAACTAGAAGGTCAGGCATACAACTGGTATATGTGGTAGAAGGTTACAATACGAGAAACTAGAACACGTTCAAACTCAACTTCTTCAAAAGGATTGAAGACATAAAGGAAAAAGACTTCTTCGCAAGAATCACCAGATTGCAGCAGAAATGCAACGTTGATGAATACACCAATGAGTGGGAATCCCTAATAACACATGTGTCGAATTGATAGATAGTCAACGTCTACAAACTTATGTGTACGGACTAAAACCCTATATTAAGGATGAAGTAGAAATACTAAATGTCTCAACCCTGGATAAGGTGAGACGCAAGGAAAAAACCATTGAGCAAAAGATAAAAACGACTTGGAACAGAAACCATGATAAATTTCGAAAGCTCCTCCAAAATATCAAAATGACACTAAATACCGGCCACCACATCTAAGAAGTGACAACAAACCCACTTTAGAATACCAATGAATGAAAGAAGGAAAGTGTAAATATTGTAGAGAGAAGTGGGACGCATAACATAGATGTGAGAAAAAAAAGACCACCAAGAACCTATATCAATGTCAAGAAGAAGAGGAAGGCAAGTCATATAGCAATGAATCTGACATAGAAGAAACATGTGACCTTCAAAATACTCCATCGGAGTCATAAGATGAATAAACACCAAAGATATCGATCACAACCATAATATGATCACAGCAACTACAGACATTACAACTTAAAGGGAATATAAAAAATAACAATGTTGTCGTCCTATTTGACACAGGAAGTACTCATAATTTCATTGACATAAGTGTTGCAAAGAGGCTTATCCTTTTCATATATCTAGTACCTAACATGAAGGTAATGGTCGCTGATGCAAAGAAAATCGAAGAAGTGGGAAAATGCCACAAAGTTAAGCTGCAATTACAAAGTTATAACCTTGAGTCATAATTTTATGTAGTACCCTTAGGAGGAGTTGATGCAGTATTAGGAATTCAGTGGCTACAAACACTAGGTACCTACTCAGCTAACCATCAAGAGCACTTTATAAAGTTCAGGTGGCAAGGAAAATAATACAAGTTGCATGGGTTCCTACCCCCTCGTACACAAATTGTGTCATCCCACAAAATGAAGAAGCTAATTCAGAAGGGAGCACCAACATATGTCGTACAATGCCAAGAGATGGAATTATTAACTTTAGAAGTGGTTAAACTAGGTCAACCAGAGATCCAAGGACTAATCCAAAAGTACACAAAATTATTCAAAGATATCCCCATGGAGTTACCACTAGAAAGGAATACCAAACATGTCATCGAAATCAAGTCAGGATCAAGCCCTGTCAATGTTAAGCCCTATAGGTATCCACACCATCATAAGACAATGATTTAAACATTAATCTGCGATTTTCTAAAGTGTGGAGTGATTACATAAAGTCGAAATCCTTATGCTGCACCAGTAGTACTGGTATGAAAGAAGGATGGGTCCTTTAGGTTATGCATCGACTACAGAGGATTGAACAAAATAACCATTAAAGACAAATTCCCCATTCCCTTCATTGATGAAATGTTGGACGAGCTTCATGGCACAAGGTACTTCTTGAAACTAGACTTAATATCAGAATATTATCAAATCAGAGTAAGGCTAGAAGATGTGGCGAAAATAGCATTCTGAACCCATGAAGGACATTATGAGTTTAAGGTAATGCCTTTTGGGCTAACTAATGCTGCATCAACATTTCAAGCAACCATGAATAACTTATTTCATCCATTTCTAAGGAAGTTTGTACTAGTTTTTTTCGATGACATCCTCATATACAGTAAGACATGGAAGGACCATCTCATACATCTGGAGCAAGTACTCTCTATCTTAAAAGAAAATTAGTTCTACGCAAAGATTCCCAAATGCACGTTCGGTAAGGAAGAAGTGAACTATCTTGGTCATGTAATATCCAAGGAAGGAGTGAAGGTGGACCCATAAAAAATCCAATCAATCATAGAGTGGCCCAAACCCACTAACATCTCCAAGTTAAGGGGATTCCTCGGGCTAAACAGATTTTACGGAAGATTCATCCAAAATTATGCACACATAAACGCTCCCTTATCCAACCTCCTAAAAAAGAATGCATTCTAGTGGAGTGAAGAAGTGGACACGTGTTTTGAAGCATTGAAAAGAGTTATGTCCTTCACACTTGCACTAGCTACTAGAGACTTATCCAAGCCATTCGTAATAGAATGTGATACTTTAGGTTATGGTTGGGAGGAGCACCCGATAGCCTTTGAGAGTAGAAACTTAATAAGCGAGAACCGTTGAAGTCTACATACGATAAGGAAATGTTGTCTAGTATGCATGCATTAGAAAAGTGGTGACAATACCTCCTAAGAATCAAATTCATGATCTGCATGGACCACAACAGTCTTCAATACCTACTTCAACATAAAACACTATCCACAGAACAACACAAATGGATAGAAAAAATCACTGCTTTTGACATGGAAATAATACAAAAAAGGGGAAGGAAAATATAGCTTCAGATGCACTCTCCAGAAAGTATGAGGATATGACCTCTTACTCTATTTCAGTCATAATTCAAAAATGGCTAGATGAAATACAAAGTGAATACGCCAAGGACCCAGGAACAAGCATTATACTTAACAGTCCCAATCATGACTCCAAGTTTGAATGGAAAAACAACATCCTTTGGTATAAAGGGAGGATTTACTTAAACTCAAACTCTAAAGTCAAGGCTAAATTAATGAACAAATCCCATGATTCACCAGCTCCAGGACACGTGGGATTCTTCAAATCTTATTATAATGCAAGGAGATATTTTTTTCTAGAAGGGAATGCAAAAAGATATCCAACAATATGTGGCAGAATGCGAAAAATTCAAGAGTAACAAAAGTGAAAATATTTTAACCCCAGGGTTACTCCACCCCCTATGTATTCCAAACCAGAAATGGGAAGAAATATTAACGGACCTGATCGATGGGTTACCTCTATTAGAAGGAAAGGGAAAACTCTTTGTAGTCACTTTATCGATTAACCAAATTTGCACTCTTCATGGCAATAAAAAATATAGACATGATAAAAAAAATTGCAAATGTATTTTGCAAGAATATCTACAAATTACATGGCTTCCCAAAGGTCATTGTCAGCGACAGAGATGGAAATTTTGGAGGGAAATTTTCAAACAAGTGGGCACATCACTCAATATGAGCTCATCTTATCACCCCCAAACAAATGGTCATACATAAGTTGTAAATAAATGCTTAGAATCCTATCTACATTGTTTCGTAACTGATAAGCAAAACCACTGGCCCCAATGGTTACATCTAGCCGAATGGTGGTACAATTCAAAATACCACACCTCCACAAAAATGACTCATTTCCAAGATTTATATGGGTATGAACCTCCCAATTGGAAGGAGTTGGTTCTAAACGACAATAATGTTCCAGAAGTAAGGAACTAACTAGATAAAACTAAAAAGACAATTGAATTACTCAAGGATAAATTAGTCACGACACAAAACCGTATGAGGCAACAAGCAGATCAACACCGAACATAGAGAGCATTTGAAATAGGAGACTGGGTGTTCATAAGACTCCAACCCTAGAAACAAATATATCTTAAACAAGGAGGAAAAAAAATTTTCGCTCCAAAATTATATGGACCATACCAGATCACCAAGAAGATTAGTCAAGTTGCATATGAATCACACTTACCTGATAAAATTCGTATCCACAATGTCTTCCATTTATCATGTCTCAAAAAAATGTTGGGGCAACATCAAACGGTGCAAACAGTACTTCCTATGTTAGATGACGAAGGAAGGTTCATTTTGGAACTAGAGGTGATCATTGCAACTTGAGAAAGAAGACTTCGTTCTCGAACACTCCAGGAATATCTCATTAGGTGGAATTTTTTTCCAAATGAAGACACATCATGGGAGACAAAACAATTTCGTCAACAATACTCGTCTTTACCCTTGCTTTGAGGACAATGCGTTCTAAAAGACAACTACAATTTTATGTATCTATATTTTAAATATTAAATGTAATATTACTTAGCTAATCATAAGGTCACACCATTCCATTGAAATGGTGTGTATATAACTATAAAAGGTCTTTTCTCTTATTGTAAAAATCATCATTCAAATTATTATTCATTGTGGCTATTTCAAGTTTTTTTTGTGGGTTTTTGAATTCGTTCACGTCATATATCTTGAAAAACCATCTACCATAGTAATCTTCTTTGACCCAACCACCTTTTACATCATATGATCCATCTTAGGTATAGGGTAGTTATCTTTCAAGGAGGCTCTATTCAGACTTATGAAATCTACACACAATTTGATTTATGCATTCTTCTTTCTTACTAGAAGCAAATTTACCACCAAAATCAGAATACCTGACATGTATGGTTATTTTGGCATGAAAAATATTTATAACCTTTTTTCAATCAGGGGGTGCAACATAGGATTTACCTAGATTTTTTGTTTGTTTGAAAGGATTAGAATATTCTCTTACGATGTTGGAATATATAAGGATCATATGTCTTTATATATTTGTAATTCCAGGAAAAGAAATCTTCAAATTTCCTAAACAACTTTGTATAATGTTCTTTTTCTTTAGGAGACATAGTTTTTGACAATTTAATGATTTTAGGCTATGAGTCGCCACCTAGATTGTATTCTTCAACTTCAACTGAATCTGGTTTAAGAGTTGTTTTGGTTTGAATTGTATGTAATCCAAACAATCTTTCTAATGAGACTAGTCCCTTTGGAAAGTATTTGGTCTTAAGCTATATTACCTTCTGTCCTCCTATAATTTTTGGCGATTCTTCTTTTTCTCTTGTCTTCTTATCAAAGTATTCCTCCCTCTTGTCTTCTTCTCCCTCTGAATCTACATGCATCTTTGCATATTCCTCCACAAGGTTAAGGAAATTCCTTATTTGAACATCTTCTTTAAACAGATGGTGTTGTTTAACATTGTCAGGGACGACAAATATGTACATCACCTTGATAGTATAAGAGAGATGAGTTAAATTTGGAAGAAAAAAAATCCACTTTTTGTATTAACTAATGTTCATGGCCTCAAAGAAATTGTCAAAGCGATCCCACACTTCATCTTCATATTGCCTCATCCAAGGATGTTTTGACCGACAACTTCATCTTACTTGATTCACTATCAAGTTTGAATCCCCCAAAATACTCAGCCACTTGATTCCCATATTCCTCGTTGTTTACAGGCCCAATACACGTGCTTTGTACTCTACAACATGTTAGTACATTGAAAGTTGAGCTTAAATGCACGAGGGAAATTTTTTCCCAAGGGGGATTTTAGCAGTATGTCGTCCCCATTTCTTTCCTCTTTACAGGCCCCATCAAAGTACAAACACATACATATAAATTTGATCAGTGATTCATTTGTTGCAATTAGAATTTATGTTTAGATCTGAGCATGGGGTTGGTGACTAAGGAGGAAATTTCCCAATTCATTAGATGTATAGGCAGAGAAGTTGGTGGTGTTGTTTGGACCACTAATGAAATAAGTCATTTTGGGCCTTTTGTACAATCTATGAGTCCTCCCCCAAAGACTGGGATAATACCATAGGAAATATCAAATTGGATACACGCCCTAATGGAGGTTCCCTAATTCCTGGATAACAACATACCATAAGAGGGAGAGACATCAACTATAACCACATCCATCATCACATATTTTTTAGGGATATGAACCATCTCTACCACTAAATGTTGATCATTCTCAAGCATTGAACTCTTTTAGTATCAAAGGAAAGTAAGTATTTATAGAGACTCGTGATTTTCAAACCCAAATTTTCCATGACATCTAATGGTATGCATGAGAGTGAGGCACCAAAAGCATTTAAACAATTATGAACATGGAGGTTTTGTAGTTCTAGAGTAATATAAAATGGAGGAATAAGGTGGTCTATCCTACAAAATAAGTTTCCCAACACTATTTTAGGTGCATCATCCTATTGCTTAATTAGGCCAACTTGTAGAGGGGCTTCATCACTTATGACCATCACATTAGAAGAGGATGTAGTAGGATTGTCTAGAGAGCAAGGAGCTTTAAGATATAGGGAGACATTGGCATCTTTAAATACCAAATAAAATGAGACCTCTCTTTCATAAGAAATATATTTTAGGACTTTGGAGAGAGGTATGTGTATTTTGATCTTGCTTAAATCATGCTTAACTTATGCTTAATATCAAAAGTGGGAGTTAGAGTAGGACCTGACTCAAGATATTTTGTAGATGGCAGTGGGTTTACAGGTGGTTGAATAGGCATATCTTGATATTTATTAGTCTCTCCCCCTTTGACATCTAGATTGATTGGGCCTACCATATTCTTGACATCTGCTGCCTTCAGGACCATATCTCTCCTCAGTTGTTGTGAAACCCTATTGTTTTCCCTCCTATTGTCATTGTATTGTTTATAAGAATTGTCTTGCATTAAATTTTGAGCATTAGGTCAGGGCCGTAGGTCATATCTTCTTCTCACCTCGGCCATGATGATATTAGTAACCATTTGTATATGAGCGGGAGATAGATTTGGAACCCCTTCTTCTTGGTGCAAAACCTCTTCCTCCTAAATATATTCATCTCCTAACATGCACATACCTTCTAACCCCAAAAATTCTCTTGCATCTTCAATCTCATCTGCATGAAACAACATATTAAGGCCTTGAGAAGGATCAAGCAATTTTTCTTCTTCATGTTCATAATATTGTTCATACCCTTTGGCTACAAGAGCAACCCAATTAGGTTGGGATCTATGGAATTGTTATTAATTAGGGTTTTCTGGCCTTATTTCTTGCGATGGAGCCATCAAAGGAGTTATTCTATATTGTTTTTTGTTGTGGTAATGAAGGATTTTATTGATTGGAACTACTTAACCTTGGTAAGATCATTGGCCATAGTTTTGAGGAGCTTGGTAACCTTTTCTAGACTCGAGGAACCCTAACTAGAGGATGTTTCTATAAGTTCTTTCCTCCTTTCCAAATATATTTTACCATCAGGGGTTTCTATCCTAGTTTTCAAAGGAAAATTGATTGCTTCATATTTCCCTCTAGATCTTCAACATCATTAAAAAAGGTCTCTAGGTCAGCTGATTTTCTTTCTTGAAGGTGAAGGTAGAACTTAGCCTCAAAAGATAAAGAGTAAGCATGCATCGCAACGGTCTATGAGGGTTTGATAATATTTGGAATTTGATGATACCGTTTTAAAAACCGAGCAATACACTCTGGAATAGTTTCCCCATTGTTTCTCTTCATAGTGTTGAGCTCCACAAGTATGTGTTTGTCATATTTATTTATCCCCCACATCTTTGTGAACTTTTCTATAAATTGCACCCAAAAGTTTACATAGTTATTAGGTGGGTTTTTGAACCATTTCCTAGATTCCCCTTCCAAGGAATGTGTGAACATCATGTAGAAACCATTAACAACCTCAATTGAGAAGTTACCAGTCCAATATTGGAAAGTGGTAAGGTGATATTTAATTGATGTTCATTTTTTCCATTGAACTAAGGGAGTACCTTAAGATATCAATCTAGTAGGTCTTCTAGTTGGAGTCAGGACACACGAATTGAATCTAGCCACCAACTAGGGATTCTGAGGGTTTGGAACCACCAAGTTATGGTTTTGACTTGGGGTGTGAGATTGATTACAAGAGGGTACAACACATTTTGGAATAGGAAGGATGAGATCTTGTAGACTAGGGATGGTTGGTATATGAGATAATGTGGAATCTTCCATGGAGTCAAAGGAATCGTGAGAAAAATCTATGTCTCAATGGAAACAATTGTGAGTGTAGGGGTCGACTAAATTCTCCATAGGATATGATGGAAGAGGGTGAAGGGATTTGAATTGGAAACGAGAGACGATACATTCTACCCAATGTGTATTCAAGGGATTCTCAATGACCTCAGTGAAGACTGAGGATGGAGTATGCAAGTTTTGGTATCTCCCTATGGCTTGGATATATGCCTATCTTTTCTTCTTCTAGACTTGGTTAGGATCTACTAAGGGGAAAATGAGTTTTACCTTAGTTTTAGATTGAGTTACTATGGATCTAGGACCCATATTTTCAATAGATGGGCATTGTTCACCAGTGGAGTCTAGATGGGGTGTGGAATCACCGATCAGAGGCTATTTCTAAAACTTTCTCTTATGCATAAGGATTTCTAGTCTTAATCTCTAAGAAGCTAACACATGCTTTTAGTAATGTAACTTTCAAAAACACATGAAGCACTTTGTCTGACGAATCAAAAGTAAATATTGATTTCCTATGACCCTTCTCTTCTCTAACCAAAAAAAGGGCGTTGGTCTTGATAATTTGATATCAAAGAAGTTGTACCCAGAAATAAACCCAAACAAGGGGAATACTTATTAACATGCTGGTCTAGCATTAAATAAACCATTTTTTGTTGTGCATTCACTTGAATCAACCTTTCCCTTGTTAGTATTACGATGTATCTGACCTTGCTATTGTGTTTTGGGCTTGGGTCACTACATTTTTCAAAGCTTCTGCTAATTTATTCCTTAAATAAATTTTTATGTTATTTTCCTTATCTAACTAAAAAATTCAAATATATAGGATATTTTTCTTTCTCTTTAAGTTCTCTGATCCTCTCCTCATTTCTATTATTTTTTTGTTTACAATGATGCATTCCTTTTCTAAAAGAACTAAGCTCTTCGGCTAGTTTTTTTTGTTCTTCTACCATTTGGTGAGTGACTGGAAAAGCTTGAGTTATCACATAGATTTCTAGCTCTTTTATCCTTTTGTCCTTCTCAAATATCAAGGACATGGATTCCACTGTATTTTGAGTTCCCTTCCCTGTTTTTACCACGATATTTTGTAATTTTTTATTTTTTATTTTCTAGGCTTGTAACCCTAGCTTGTATAAATTGATTTTTTTCCTGCATAGACTCTTCTTTCTTCTTATATTCTATTATAGTGAACGATTCGTGTATGTATTTATCATATACGATGCTTCTTGATCTGTGTTCCATTTCCATATCATTGTCTGGAGGTAAATTAGTTATGTCCAGAGTGACCTGCAAAGTATTCCATTCATGTAGATGCAAGTCTATATAGTCCTTTCCTGTAAGGGGTTCCAAGGAAGTTATCATGAAATTTTTGGTCACCAAGTTGTACATCAGTATCATCCCTGAGAAGGATTGAGATTCTAAAGTGTCAGTGCTTTGGAACACTTCCTAAAGTTGTGCTCTTCTCTATTGTTCCTTTTTCTAAAATTTCCAAAGGATTAGCGATCCTAGTTGGACGGGTCACCTCCTCCCAGGAATCTTGTTGAGTGACTTCTGGGATGTGGTGGTGGAATGTATTCTAGAATTGCATTATGTAACCATTTTTTGTTGTGCATTCACTTGAATCAACCTTTCCATTGTTAGTATTCCGATGTATCTGACCTTGCTGTTGTGTTTTGGGCTTGGGTCACTACATTTTTCAAAGCTTCTACTAATTTATTCCTTAAATAAATTTTTATGTTATTTTCCTCATCTAACTAAAAAATTCAAATCTATAGGATATTTTTCTTTCTCTTTAAGTTCTCTGATCCTCTCCTCATTTCTATTATTTTTTTGTTGACAATGATGCATTCCTTTTCTAAAAGAACTAAGCTCTTCGGCTAGTTTTTTTTGTTCTTCTACCATTTGGTGAGTGACTGGAAAAGCTTGAGTTATCACATAGATTTCTAGCTCTTTTATCCTTTTGTCCTTCTCAAATATCAAGGACATGGATTCCATTGTATTTTGAGTTCCCTTCCCTATTTTTACCACGATATTTTGTAATTTATTATTTTTTATTTTCTAGGCTTGTAACCCTAGCTTGTATAAATTGATTTTTTTCCTGCATAGACTCTTCTTTCTTCTTATATTCTATTATAGTGAACAATTCGTGTATGTATTTATCATATACGATGCTTCTTGATCCGTGTTCCATTTCCATATCATTGTCTGGAGGTAAATTAGTTATGTCCAGAGTGACTTGCAAAGTATTCCATTCATGTAGATGCAAGTCTATATAGTCCTTTCCTGTAAGGGGTTCCAAGGAAGTTATCATGAAATTTTTGGTCACCAGGTTGTACATTGGTATCATCCCTAAGAAGGATTGAGATTCTAAAGTGTCAGTGCTTTGGAACACTTCCTAAAGTTGTGCTCTTCTCTATTGTTCCTTTTTCTAAAATTTCCAAAGGATTAGCGATCCTAGTTGGACGGGTCACCTCCTCCCAGGAATATTGTTGAGTGACTTCTGGGATGTGGTGGTGGAATGTATTCTAGAATTGCATTATGTAACTATAGCGAAAATAATATTGTTATAATTAAAATTAAGTAGGAAATAGGGAGAGATTCACCTCCTTGTTGAGGTTCCTCTTGTTGATAAAAAAATGTTGGGGGCATGGCATGAATGGTAGATCCTCATGTTCACCTTCTTCATTTGGATCAGATTCTATTTGAGCTATCTTGGATTTATTTCTCTTTGTCTCTTCTTGGATAATAAACCTTTCTACTTCACATGCCTTCGTCTTATAAGTTCTTGAGGACCCATTGAATATCTTCAATAAGGTTTTGGCGGAGCTCCTCATTCTTCTTAGGTTGGATTTCCTATGTGTTTGAGGAATTAATTTCCCTTGGTTTCTCTGGTAACACCTCCTCAACAATACTCTCTTCCCTTATTAGAGATTGAATCATATTAACAATCGATGCCATAGATAGTTCTCTTTTCCTGACTATCTCAGTGTGCATGGGATCCTTTGTCACCTCCTCTATAACAGATATTTTCTTTGATTTGGATTGCTCTATAGTCTCATAATTTTGATTCTCTATTGCTTCTTTTTGTTCAAAACCTGTAGGAAACTTGGGAGTAGAGACCATGTTGTCATCGATCCTTCTTGGAGTGTCTCAGGAGGGATATGCTGAAATGTCTCCCATAACCCTTTTCTCTCATCCATGGGAGCATTGTTGGTTTATCCCACAATACTGAGAGGGGGGGTGGTGAATCAGTATTGTTAGTTTTTACTTTAAAATACACAAAATCAACAATCAAGACACAGTTTTATTGTGGAAACCTCAAAAGATAAAACCGCCAACACAAATTCATTAATAAGATGTATTTACAAAGTTTTTTATCTGCTGCAACAGAAAGGATGCAAAACACACCCTATATTTTGCTTGCAACTACAGACTAGGATGCTACAACACCCTTATGGTTTTTTGTCTGCTACAACAGACAAGGATGCTATGACACCCTGTTCTCTAGCTATGACTAGAAGGAGGCTTCGACCCCCTGTAGACCTATGGCTTGCCCTAGCACTGCCCTGCCACCCTGATATGTTTCTCATGATTTCTTTCCCACTAAATTCTGTAACACCCACTGGTCTTTGATTCTGATCATGCAATCGAAACTGCAGAGACGTATTCCTTCTTACTCAGGCTGCTGCTTAAATACTTCTCAGTGTTTAAGCTTATTTCAACAGTTGCATCTCTTCAAACTGAACATACACACCTTTCACTATTGCGCCCTTTCAGATATGAAGATCACACCTTCTAAAACGTCCTTTCATGTTATTCCATTGATCCTGCACCTCAAAAATCGTTTCCGCAGCTTGGAAACCATTTCTGCACTTCTGTCCAACGTTTGCAGGTGCTTCCGTACTGCCAAAATTCTTTCGACAGGATTAACTTCCTGATCAAATCAGACTCATTGATCTTATCTCTAAGTTAATCCGGACCATAGATTTCCGCCTCAAAATCACCTTTCCACATTAAGATTTTCTCATCAATGATTCCCCAGCTTTGATCTTCGTCGGGCGTTATCCTGACCGTTGATATCCAGATTGCGGGATGTCGACTGTCTTCTTTTTCCTTTCCGCAAACTCCTTTCCGCAATATTCTTTCCACAATTCTTTTTCCGCACCGTTGATCTATTTTAGAGGAACTAACTTCATTCTTCTGATCTGTCTAGATTGCGGGATGCAGGATGCAGAAACGTAACATTTCGAATTTCCACAAGCTCCTTTACACATTTTTTCTTCCACACCGTGAATCTTTTGCGCAGTCTTTCCTGACTATTGATATTGCGGATTGTGGGATGCGGGACACGGAATCACACTTTCCTATTTTGGACTTCCTCAATTTTTTTCCGCAACTTTGTTTCCGCATTGCGGATTGTTGGATGTGGGATGCAGAATCACACTTTCCTATTTTGGACTTCCACAATTTCCTTCCCCAACTTTGTTTCCGCATTTTCCTGGACCGTTGGTTTCCTTGTTGATTTACCCTTGACTGTCCATCTTGATCTTTTGTGGAACTTTGGATTTTCCTCCTGACTTATGTAAACTTGATCTTCACCGTTATATCTAGTGCGGGTCGCTCCCTGACCGTCCATTCTAGAACTAATGCAAGACTTTGGATTTTCCGCCTAATTTATGTAAACTTGATGTTCACCGTCAGATCTAGTGCGAGATGCTTCCTAATCGTTGATTTTAGATCAAGTTTGAATCTCACCATGAATTTGCAGATCTGCACGATTTCTTTGCGAACATCCTCTGCGACAGTTCTTTCAGCAACAACATTGGATGATCGATCTTTAGTTGTTCAACTTGCTATAGGGTTATTTGTTTGTCATTCACCTTGCAACTTGTAACAGGGTTATTCCTTTGCTATTCTGGATACCTGCAACCTTCAATCTATTGCAACTTGTAACAGGGTTATTCCTTTGTTATTCTGGATACCTGCAACCTTGAGTCTTCCACCATATCCAATGGTTTTTCCTTTTTCATTTGTGAACACCTTTGACATCAATGACAACTATATAATAAAAATCTCCCGCTTTGGCATTGATGGCAACCTCTACACATTGTCCCCCTTTGAGAACATTGACAAAGGAACCTTTTTGTCTGATAGCTCCCCCTGTCAGCAATTCTCCCCTGGAGATTGAGCTTTCTCCTCTTAGTACTTTTGTAACGGAATTACTCCTATTTTCTGTCTAATACGCTCAAAGGCTTCCTTAGGTAGTGGTTTGGTGAAAATGTCAGCAATCTGTTCTTTTGTGTCAATGTATTCTAACTTGACAGCTTTTTGAGATACCTGTTCTCTTAGATAGTGATACTTGATTGTTATATGTTTTGTCTTAGAATGCATGATAGGATTTTTAGACATATTTATAGCACTAGTGTTATCACATTTAATCACTATTGGATGTTCATATTTTACAAGTAGATCTTCTAGGCTTTGTCTCATCCAAATAACCTGAGTGCAACATGTGGCGAAAACAATATATTCTGCTTCTGCTGTAGAGAGTGAAATGGAGGATTGTTTTTTACTTGACCATGATACTAAACAATTTCCTAGGAAAAATGTTGCTCCACTAGTAATCTTTCGATCGTCAACACTTCCTTCCCAATCAACATCAGCAAACACCTCCAAGGTAAAGTCTTGTCCTTTCAGATACCATAAACCATACTCCATAGTACCTTTTAGATATTTGAAAATCCTTTTTACTATTGTTACATGTGTTTGTTTAGGAGTTGTCTGGAATCTAGCTACCAATCCAACATCTTGCATCACATCTGGTCACGTGGATGTCACATATAGCAGAATGCCAATCATGGATCTAAACATAGTATGATCTATTCCATAGATTCATCATCCTTACTTAACTTGTAACCAGTGACCATAGGAGTACTAATAGGTTTGGAATATTCCATTTTAAACTTTTTCAGCATATCTTTGATGTACTTAGTTTGAGATATGAAAATTCCTTTGATTGTTTGGTAGACTTGTAATCCCAAGAAGAATGTCAATTCACCCAACATTGGCATTTCGAATTCTTTCTTCATTTCAGAGGCAAAATCTACACTTAGGATTTGAATATTGCTCCCAAATATGACAACAACAATGACCATCCACATAGACAACAACAATGAGCATATTTTTATCTTCGACCTTTAGGTAAATATTACTTTCATTGGTTCCTCTTTTAAAACCTTGTTGTTTTAAGTAATTGTCTAGTATTGAAAACCATGCTCTTGGAGCTTGTTTGAGACCATAAAGAGCCTTCTTTAGTTTACAGACATAGTCTCTATTCTATGACAAGAGAAACCCTTCAGGTTGTTCAAAATATACTTCTTCTTCTAGTTTTCCATTTAGGAATGCAGACTTGACATCCATTTGATATACTTTGAACTTTTTATGGCATGACAATGCTAAAAACATTCTAATTGCTTCAATTCGATCTACAAGAGCATAGGTTTCTCCAAAATCAATACCTTCTACTTGGGCATACCCCTTGCCGACCAATATTGCTTTGTTCCTTATTACTTGTCCATGTTGATTGATCTTGTTTTTGAAAATCCATTTGGTTCCTACAATATTCTTATCTTTAGGTCTTGGGACAAGTTCCCAGGTCTCATTTTTCTCAATCTGATCTAGTTCTTCATTCATGGCTTTGACGCATTCATCACTTTTGCTTGATTCTGTAAAGTTCTTGGCTTACACTATTAAGAGTAGGGCTTGTTCTACATACGGTAGTTGTCTTCTTGTTTTAACCCCAACATTTTTATCACCCATGATCTGTGACTCCGGATGATCCTTTTGTATCCTTCTAGAAGGAGTTTTAGTGTTAGGTCTAGGGAAGTCCTCATTATCTTCCTGTGTATCTTCCTTCTCTTTGTATTCTTCTTCATTATGAATGCTCTCATCCTTTTACGAGTCTTTTATTTTATCATCACATGTATTTTCAATGCTGTCAAGATTTTTCTCTTTCCTTGGTTTTATATCATCAACTTTCACATCAACACTTTCTACAATTTTATGTAACCTCTTATTGTAGCACCTATATGCCTTTTTCATGGATGAGTATCCTAAAAATATTCCTTCATTAGTCCTGGAGTCGAACTTTCCAAGGTCATCCTCGTTTCTTTGATGTAACAGTTATTGCCAAATACTTTAAAATATTTGACTGAGGTTGGTCTTCCATACCACAATTCGTAGGGGGTCTTATCCTTATTTACTCTGAGTTTCCCTCTGTTAAGTGTGTATATAGCTGTGTATATATCTTCTCTCCAAAATGAATCTGACAGTTTTTCTTCATTAAGCATTGTTCTGGCAACTTCTTGGACTATTATGTTTTTCCTTTCAAAAACCCCATTTTGCTGAGGAGTTTTTGCAGCTGAAAATTGTCTCTTAATTCCACGATCTTCATAGAATTCATTGAACTCATTGGAAGTAAATCCTCCCCCATTATATGATCTAAGAAACTTGATTTTCATACCAGACTCATTTTCAACCATTTCCTTGAAGATTTTAAATTTTTCAAAGGCTTCCGATTTTTCTTTTAGGAATGCCACCCATGAAATCCTTGTGTAATCATCAATGAGCAACATGAAATAGTGATATCCCTGTAGAATTTTAGTTCTGGTTGGTCCACAAAGGTCTGTGTGTATTATTTCCAGAGGGTACGAGGTCATATGCTCTTTTATTTTAAAATTGACTTTGGTTTGCTTCCAATGTTGACAATGTTCACATACAGATTTTAAAGGAACAACAATTTTTGGTAGATCTCTTACAGCTTCCTTTGTGCTTATTTTGGCAAGATTGTCAAAACTTAAATGTCTGAACCTTCTGTGCCATAGCCAACTTTCATCTACCATACTTAAGTAGCTCTGGTTTTCATTTTCCAAGATGTATACATTGTTTGCATTTCTCATAGCAATACCAATGACCTTTGCTCATTTCTTATTCTTGATTTCACATTTTTTTGAGTCAAAGATACAAATGTGTCCTTGATTGCATCTTTGAATTACACTGAGAAGATTTGGCTTGAGGTTTTCAACTAGCAAAACATTTTCTGCTTTGATCTTGTTGTTGACAACAACTGTTCCTTTGCCGATTATTTTGGAAGATAGACTGTCTCCAAAAGTGAATTTTCCCTTATTATCCTTTAGTGTTATGGATTTGCTTGAGTCATCGGTCATATGTTTTGAACAGCCACTGTCTAAGTGCCATACGTTTTGGCTTTTGGTTGTACATAAACAAATCATGGAACTTTCCATTTCTTCCTTCTCTTTCCAATGCTTCTTTTGTTTAGTGTTCTGAGGTTTGATTGCAACATTATTCATTGTATGTGTCTTTAGTTCACAATATCTTGCCATATATCCATGGTTATTACATTTATAACATTCTATGTCATATTTTTGAAGTAATGTAAAAATATTATTATTTCCTTTCGACTCATTACTTGATGACTTCTTCTTGAATTCAGAAACATTTCTTTCCGTTCTGCAATTTAAGGCTTTATGACCAAAATTATTAAAAGGAAAGCAATGACCTAAAAAGATATGTAGATATCTATTTGGTCTCTTGGGTGCTAGATTATTTCTATTTTTATCTTCAGAAATCAAGCCATCTTTCTTAATTCTTTCCTTTTTAGCTGGAGTCTTTAGTAATCCAGCTTAGCTTTTCTTACTTCCTTCTTGATTTGTGATAGGAAAACTCTCTGGCTTATTTTCTTTAACGAACAACAAACCAGATCTATCACCTGATGGTATTTGGCTACTCAAAATGTCATCTAGAATCCTTGAGATATTCTCAAAATTTGATTTGATGGATCCTTCATCAAGCTTTCTCTTGAATTGCATGATTTAATCTGCAAGCTTTTTAGACTCCTGTATTCTTCTTTTGAGCTGTAGGTTTAGTTCCTCCTCAACCTTTTTGGCATCTAAGAGTTGAGCTTCCAACTGACTAATGAGAATATTTGATTTCCTGTTCTTCTTCCTACATTTCTCAAGTTCTTCAAGGGCGCTAACAAGTTCATCTCTTAGGTCTACTTCTCCTTCCATATCTGAGTCACTATTTGAGGTTTGAGTATCTAGTCCCATGAATAAAACTTCAGTTTCTTCAACTTCACTTCCATCTGAATCTTCACTGTCTTCCATGGTGTAAACAATTTTATTTTTCCCATGGTGTTTTTTCTTGTTTCTTGATTTACCCATTTTGAACTTCGAAGTTTCTTTTTCTTCATTCCCATCTTTTTAAGTGTAGGTGCATTTAGAGGAAAAATGTCCAATGCTTCCATAATTAAAACACTTTAAGGGTAACTTCCCTTTGTATTCTCCAGTTCCTCTCTCAAGTTTATTAATGAAAAAGGATTCCTTATCATTTGGGTTTTTTGATTGATTTTTTAAGGAGGCTTTAAAAGCTGCTTCTTTTCTTGAAGATCCATTTTGTCCTGTTCTCATATCATAAGCAGTGAGGATTCCATGTAGCTCATCTATTGTTACCTTTTTAAGATCATCTCAGTCTTTTAAGGTGGATACCTTTGGATCATATCTCATTGGTAATGTTCTTAGTACCTTGCTTACCACTTCCTTCTCTTTTAATTTTCCTCCAAGGCCTCTGATCACATTAACAACTTCATCTACATGAAGAAGGTATTCA
This sequence comes from Pseudotsuga menziesii, assembly GCA_001517045.1. NCBI lineage: Eukaryota > Viridiplantae > Streptophyta > Pinopsida > Pinales > Pinaceae > Pseudotsuga > Pseudotsuga menziesii. The sequence goes on along the minus strand of LPNX010602497.1, from coordinate 302,314 downwards.
ACAATATTCTCTTCTTCTTTCATTTTAAAAATTTCAAATAGACCTTTATATGTTTGGATTTTAGATTCTTTGACCTTATATTCTCCTTCATAGATAATTTTCAACTTGTCCCATGCTTGTTTGGAAGATGTGCATTGCATCACTTTAGTGAATACCGAGTTTGTTAAACCACTTAAGATTGCATTTAAGGCTTTGGCATTACCTTCATATTCAGCTAGTTCAAATGTGTCTGTAGGGTATTGGTTTCCTATTTTATGATCTTGTTGGGTTGCTTCCCAAACCTTCCATCCTAGGGACATCAGATCACACCTCATCCTTACACTCCGGTAAGCGTAATTTTCTCCGGTAAATAGTGGAGGTTTGTTAGTGGCCAAACCTTCTTGTTGATCCATTGTGATTTTTGGATGGGATATTCCTTCCAGTGGTTAAACTTTTGTGAAGGAACCTGCTTTGATACTAATTCTTGGTTTATCCCACAATACTAAGAGAGGGGGGGTGAATCAATATTGTTAGTTTTTACTTTAAAATACACAAAATCAACAATCAAGACACTGTTTTATCGTGGAAACCTCAAAAGAGAAAACCACCAACACAAACTCATTAATAATATGAATTTACAAAATTGTTTATCTATTGCAACATAAAGGATGCAAAACACACCCTATATTTTTCCTGCAACTACAGACTAGGATGCTACAACACCCTTATGGTTTTCTTCCTGCTACAACATACAAGGATCCTATGACACCCTGTTCTCCAGCTACAACTGTGTTGAGGCCTGGAAATTCACAGGCAGCAACAACAAGGGATTCTCCTCAGTCAATGTTCCCAACTAGCCCATGACTGTTTGGAATGGGGAATCCATCCGGTTTGCGGTCTGGCTACCGTAGGTCAAGTAACAAAAACAAAAGGTTTTACCGGTTGCGGCCCGGTCCACCGTGTATATTTTTGTATTTTTGACTTTAAGTATAATATGCAAGTGCCTATCTAACATGTAGATTGATAAAGAATACGAGGAGTGGTCACAATGTGATGCGCAGGTTCTTACCTCTCGTCTTAGACTCTCTCACTTCTAAATCACACACAAATGAAAACAAGATTAACTAAGCTGTCCCTAGGGAGCAATATTATCAATTAATGAGTAATGTATTACTGCTCATATGTTAAGATAAATCACAGATAGCTGTTCTTAGAATCAAAACACATAAACATGAATAGAGATATACACAACAAGATAGCTCGTCGTCTGTTAGAACATTCATTACTCATAGTGGAACTTATCACAAAATAAACTAGAGAACATTCAAACAAGAACATAGGTTCAGAAAGTTAGAACGATCTCACAGTTAATGAAACATAGCTGAAAACGAAATAGTGCCCATTCAACATTGTTCATTTCATCACATTTGAACATTCCACACAACACCTTCTCCAACAAGCAAAATTGTATTTTTATTATTGCAAAACGAAATAGTTCCTCTTACAATAAATAGTTCACAAGTCTCACTGGGAAAACGCCCCTCTTCTATCTAATTCTCCTATATTTATACAAAAGCAAAACTGTTGGGCTGCCCACAAATGACTCTTGGGCTTCCCCAACGCTTCACCTCCCACAGTTTTCTCACATTTAGTGCTTATATAATTTACAATATATTACAATTAAACAAACTAATAAAGCACTTAGGTGGAGGGCCCTGCTTGATAGTTCAAGAACTTCTTCCATGCTGAAGCTTCTGAGGCAATGCTTTCGAACTCAGAAGGTTCGAGAAAATGAATATTGATTTCAAATTTGGCAGCCTGATTTCTTATTACTTCGATTCTGGCTGAGCTCAAGTGTAGTTGATCTTCTAGCAACTGGACACTGACCGCTGAATGAGCTACCTCATCTCTCAAGATATGCTCGTCTAGGGCCTTGATATGATGAATTCTTTGTTCATCCTCCTGATATCTATTCTGCAAAATCTCTATAAACAGATCGTGGTCTGGAAATGTGTCCATTCTCTGCTCAGCAGCAACCTGGCAACGATTGTAAGTGATCAAAAGTCTCCTACAGAACTTTGTACAAGCTCCCTTCGTCTTCTTTACAGCCTTCTTAAATTCTTCAGCTGTGTTTATGGCAAACTCTAGTAAGTCATAGTCTTGTTTCAGGCCTTGTTGATCTTTTGCTGGCAGGTCTGCAGGGATCTCCTCATTGGCCTCTAATCTTGCTATTCTTCCTGTCAGGACTTCTAAAATATCCTGCGATCTGTCCACAAAATATGAAGAAGTTTCCAAAATTTCTTCTAGTCTATTGTCTACATGCAAAACCTTGCACCTCTCTTCTTCTATGGATACTTGCAGCTTATGCATTTTGCCTCTTTGTACTAAAACATGTTCTTTGAAAGGCTGAATGCTGGCTTGCTGTTCCCTGGCTTCTTCCAAAGCTGCTGCTAATGAAGCAACTTGTTCTTTAAGCTCTGCTGCTTGCACCTGAGATTGTCTCTCTGACTTCTCCAAAGTAGCCTTCTGTAATTCTAGCTCACTTACCTTACCTAGTAGCTGATCCTTTTTTGCATGAAGCCTTTCACATACCGTTTTCAACCCATCCTTTTCTATCATGAGCCCCTGACATTCCTGCTGCAATTTTGCTAGACTTTCCTAGGAAAATTCCAAAGACCTCTTCTCTACTTGGAGGGACTGGAGTTCTACTTTTGAAGACTTTATTTCATTTTGCATGTCTTCAAACTTCCTTTTCAATTTATTACTTTCCTCTCTCTCCCTTCGTATCATATCTTTTAGTTGGGCAGCAGATTTCCTTGACTGTTCAAGGTCAGTCATTATCCGATCCACATTGTCCTCAGAAGCATGGATCAATGCTGCTCCAGCTCGAATAATGAATCTTGGGTCCTTGTCTGTTCCATGCACCATGGTTGTATCATTTATCATTTTCCCTGACTGCCCCCTAGTCTTGACTTTCCTCTCGGTCCTCTTTACAATTATTTCGTTTCCTTGTCGTAAAAAATAGTATTGAAGTCTGGAACCTCTTCCCCTTTCTTTTGTTCAAAAGGGATCAGTCTTAGGCCAGAATCAACAACCTGTCCTAATGTGTTGCTAGCAGCTGCCTTAGGGTCTTGAGAATTAGGATTACCCAGATCTTGAACCTGAATGTCTACGGGATCGGAAGCTTGTTGCTCTGTCATGGACCCTGTCAGTTTTAGTCTCTCTGCTTCCTGCTTCCTGAGTTGCTCATCCATTTTCCTTTTCCTTTCTTCTTCTTTACTCTTGGAAGCTTCTTCTACACTTCTAGCTACTTCTTGTCCAGCTTTCCTCTTTTCTTCCTCCTCACTTCTAAGCCAACTTTCGGCCTCCTGTGCTAGTCTCCTAGCATCTTCATCTCTTTTCCTACCCTCCTCTTCCTTTGCTTTCTTCTGCTCATCTTGTCCTTTCCCGCCTTTAGTATTGATCTTCTTTTTGAAGCTTCTTTTTAATGCAGTTATGTTTTCTACATTTCGGAAAATTGATTTGTCTTTATCCCAGTGGCTTGTATACTCAAAATGTACATTTGCTTCCTTGCAGTGTTCTGCCACTTTATTCTGGGAATCATTCCTATGGAATTTTATTTCCCCAAAATGAAATTTCTCCAATTCTTCTACAAATTCATCAGCTTTCTTAACTCTTGAGAACTTATAACTTCCCAACCTGAACGGTAAGGGAGGATAAGTTGCCTTCTTATGTTCAAATAAAAAACTCCCTATGCCATCCAAGAAGACCTTCCTGACTGCCTCCTTGTGTACCACATAATCAGTGGCATATTTTGGAAGCAGTGAAGGTGCTCTGGAGCAGCCATACATTCTAATATACAGTCCATCCTCCATTAAGTAGTAATCAACATATTCTTCAATGACCTGCAATGCTTCTTTAGACATGCAATTACATTCTTTTAAGAAAATCATTGTATATAATGGCATAATGAAGTGCTCACACACTTCTCTGTAATGACTGTAGTACTTATGCGCCCATAGTGGCTTGTAGGCTGAGTATATTGGTGTTCGGTATTGGTCCCAAATACACCTCAGGTTTGGGAATGGATGGGTTCACAGTATGCAATCAATCAATATGAGGCTCATGTAGAACTCTGATTTTTTCTGGAGCACCCCTCCCAAGGCTGAAGCAATGCAAGGTGAGAGACTGCTTGATACAATGTTCACCCAGTTGAACACAGTCCTTTGGGTGGCAACACAGAAGATGATAGAAACCCACCCCCACTTAAATTTTTTACCGTGAGCCCTCCCAAAGATCCTGTTCAACATTAAAGCAATGAACCTATAAGGGGTTCTTAAGGTGGCTGTGTTGTATTCCCCTGATGGTCTAGTTCTGAAACTCTTTCCAGGTACCAACATTCTTTTCAATGTCTCAACTAGGTCAAGATTAATTTCCTTTAGCCAATCTTCAGTCAAGTAAACCTAGGCTTCTGGTAAGTGGTAGGCTAATGATACATAACCAGGGCTATAAGCAACATAAACTTGTTTGTCAGTGTTGGCCAAAATCATGGTAGTTATGTCTTCCCTGGGCAGGATCCATCCAATTACCTCTGAGCACGGGAAAAGCTCAAGCCTGGTAGCAATCCTCATCAAAGCAGATCTTTCAATATTAGCATATATAGTTTCTTCCTCAAAACTAGTGTCAGGTACTTCATGATGTGTTATCAGTCTGTAGATTTCCCCCTACTTATATTAAGGTTCCACACATGTGCTGCATCTGGTGTCTTCGTAAGTATATTCAACCTTTCCGACAACTTCAACCTCGTGTTCCTCTTCCACTATAGGGGCTTTCTTTTTCTGCCTTTTAGACATCTTGTATCTGGAAAGATTGCCCTGTCATACACACAAATATTTTAGGTCCTGTTGAGCCATTCAACTAATATTCAAAGAATGAAAAACAAACTACATGAGCATTTACCTCAGTCATGCTAGTCATGATTGAATCTATGTAAAATACAACAACAAATTCAACTACTGAGCATTTCTGCACAAGATAAGTCTGTAAAACTATATCCTGCCCACGACTAAAAAAGGGCGTGATTGATCAATAACATTATGGCTTCGCTAACAATGAAGAAAAACTTCTTTCGGTCAAAGAAAAAAGTCTCAAAACTACGCCCTCGGCGCTTTGATTCCAGAGTAAATCGTCCTATTTCCAATCTCGTCCTAAATGAGGGGCAACCTCCAAAACCGCTACCCTAGTCCCACATAGGCGAGTGACCCAAAAGGACGGAAAACCAAAACCTTCGGCACTTCGAAGTAAAACAAGAAAAACGCCTTCCTCTTGCAAGGGAACAGAAAAACCACCCCTCCCCCCGGACGACCATATACAAACCGGAGAGAACTGGTGCAAACAACGTAATGCTCGTCTGCACCAGTTTCCCAAACAGTCAGTTAAGGTTCGCAAACTCATAACGGAACCGAAATTAATCATTAAGAAAACAAACCCCCCCCTGGATGGCCATACTGTCGAGATGAACTAGATATATGCTAAAACTGTAAACCTAGGTGTTCATTAACCGCAGAGGTGGGAACTAACCAAGGACGACAACCCTAGTTCGAAATTCAAAAGAAAGGGTAGAATCGAGAAGAATGGCCTACCTGGCAAGGAGATGTGGAGCTGACAAGAAGAATCCGCAAACCTCCACGGCAGCGCCACCTAGGAATGAGCTACCGAAAGCGAGTACCATATCCCGTTCGAAACGACAATGACAGCGCAGGCACGAGTTCGCAGATAAAATAATATAAAATAAACCCCAAACCCCCAATATATACGTCTCGATAAAACAAACAATTAGCGGGAAAAACATGACCATCGGGTGGCAAAGTGACCAAGGGATCGGCGATCAAAATAGCTGCATCTCCGCAACGGCAGAAAGATGAAACAACTACGAGTTTCGCAGTGCCAAATGAAGCATTGGTGAGAGAAAAAGAAAATAACTCTGTGTCGGAGCTCGACTAGACTAAAACCTCAGACCAATAGTTGGATGAAGCGCCACAACGACGGAAACCGTAAAAACAACGAGTTTCGTAGACCAGTCAAAATTGGAGAGAAAACAAATATGACTTAAGTGGAAAAATCGGCAAAACAACAAACATAAACCAAACTAAATCGGAAGAAAAGTCCCTTCTAGAGCCGCAATGACGGAAGCTAAAAGACTACGGTCCTACAAATCAAAGCTGGTGGGAATCGGAAAAGATCAACACAACCATCAAGGTGCTCGCAATATGTCATCCGCAACGGCGGAAGCTATAGAGACAAAGAGTTCCGACGGTATTCCAATAAGGCCGCCGATAATAAAATAAAATAAAGCGCATCGGAGGTAAGTACACCTTGGATCGGATCGTCATTCCACTGCATCTCTGCAACGGCGGGCGCGTAGTTAATTGTTGTTCCGATCCACAGCCTCAACAACTTCCGACAGCGGGGTAAGAAATCAATGTAAGTCATAAAAAAACATTGGCATAAAAATATTCCTTGACCAATCATCGGTAAAATCAATCAAACCCAAACAAGCTGAGCAAAACAAATTTAAAAGGAGGGTCCCGAAATTTTTAGAATTTTGGGAAATTATTGCAGCTACAACAAACTGGAAGGAGGCTCCAACCCCCTGCAGACCCATGGCTTGTCCTAGCACTGCCCTGCCACCCTAATATGTTTCTCATGATTTATTTCTCAATGAATTATGCAACACCCATTGGTCTCTATTTTTGATCATGCAATTCGAACTGCAGAGACGTCTTCCTCCTTACTCAGGCCATTGCTTAAATACTTCTCATCATTTAAGATTCTTTCAATAGTTGTGTCTCTTCAAACTGAACAAACACACCTTTAACTATTGTGCCCTTTCATATATGAATATCACACCTTCCAGAATGTCCTTTCACGTTCTTCCATTGATCCTGTACCTCAAAAATTGTTTCCGCAATTTGGAATCCATTTTCGCACTTCTGTCCAACGTTTGCAGGTGCTTTCGTACTACTGAACTTCTTTCTGCAGGATTAAATTCTTGATCTAATAAGATTCGTTGATATTATCTCTAAGTCAATCCAGACCGTCGATCTAACCATTAATTTCTGCCTCAAAATCGCTTTTCTGCACCAAGATTTTCTCATCAATGATTCCCCACCGTTGATCTTCGTCGGGCATTTTCCTGGTCGTCGATCTCCATATTACGGGATGAGGGATGCGGTATGTCGACTGTCTGTTTGTGCCTTTCCGTAAACTCCTTTCCGCAATCTTCTTTCCGCAATTCTTTTTCTGCACTGTTGATCTATTTTAGCGGAACTAACTTCAGTCGTCCGATCTCTCCAGATTGCGGGATGCAAAAACGTAACATTTCGACTTTTTGCAAGCTCCTTTCCACAATTTTTCTTTCGCACCGTCGATATTTTGTGGAGTCTTTCCTTAATGTTTAACTTGCAGATTGCGGGATGCAGGATGTGAAATCACACTTTCCTAATTTGGACTTTCGCAATTTTCTTTCGCAGCTTTTTTTCCGCATTGCGGATTGCGAGATGCGGGATGCGGAATCACACTTTCCTATTTTGGATTTCTGCAATTTCCTTCCGCAACTTTGTTTCCACATTTTCTTGGACTGTTGATTTCCTTGCTGATTTATTCTTATCCGTTCATCTTGATCTTTTGTGGAACTTTGACTTTTCCGCCTAACTTATGTAAACATGATCTTCACCGTCAGATCTAGTACGGGTCGCTCCCTGACTATCCATTCTAGAACTAATGCGGAACTTTGGATTTTCTGCCTAACTTATTTAAAATTGATCTTCACGATCAAATCTAGTGCGGGATGCTTCCTAATCATTTATTTCTGATCGAGTTTGAATCTCACCATGACTTTGTGGATCTGCACGATTTCTTTGCGAACATCCTCTGCGATAGTTCTTTCAGCAACAACATTGGATGATCGATCTTTAGCCGTTCAACTTGGTATAGGTTTATTCATTTGTCATTCACCTTACAACCTGCAAGCTATAACAGGGTCATTCCTTTGTTATTCTAGATACATGCAACATTCAGTCTGTTGCAACCTGTAACAGGGTTATTCCTTTGTTATTCTGGATATCTGCAACCCTTAGTATGCTACCATATCCAATGGTTCTTCCTTTGTCATTTGTGAACACCTTTGACACCAATGACAACTATATAATCAACAAGCATTAACATTATCTCCCAACCCTAGTCTAGGATGCATTTTCTCAATATGAACAAGTTGAGTACTCCCATGCCTATCCTTTCCAAGGACTTGGTCTTCTACATATCCCATGGAATGCATAATCTGAAGGGCCTTGCTATTATGGGTCCATTTTCTCAGGTGGAGGGATTTTATCAACATCTATAGGTTTGATTCCACTTCCTTCTCTAGCATCTATGATTTCAGAGATGGGGTTGACTTCTCCTTTTTCTTCTTGTGTTCACCAACTCATCACTATGATGTATTCATCTTCATCACTATGCACTTCATCATACAATCTGTTGAACTATGAACCTCATCATACAATCTATCGAACTATCCATCTTCGGGAATGCTGAGATAAGGGGCCTTTTCCTTCCCAAGACACATGTGCATTCTCCACCATTCCCCTCTCTTGCATTTTCTAGAGTGATATTGGGCATGCTCATTATATCTCTTCTATGTAGGAGCCTAAAACTCTATATCATCCTTCATAAACACAACCCCATTCGACATATAGAAAGTGAAATAATACGGGGAATTTGAAGGATCAAGGGTAGGACTCATAATGCTTGAACAATTATCTTGCATGGATTTGGATCTCCCCTAATGATCCTATTGACCTATTGGAATGTATACTTGTTTTTCAAATAATCAATATTAGGTCTTGATTCATGATCCTCAGGATGTTGTTAGAATAATCAAAACCCATTCCCATACTTAGGATATAAAATTTAATCATTTTGGTTAATTTCCTAGGTCCTACACTAGTTAGTTAACATCCACTTGCTTCCTTGTGGTCAAACTTGCCAAGAATTCATCTAAGAGTGCTTTGGAAAGACTCTGGATAATATTCTGACAACCCATCAGACTTCCTAGTTTAGCAAGTGCGCATTCCTGCTTTATCTAGAGTTTCCTGCTTTTTCAACATCTTTAAGGCAACAGATAAAGCTAGTTTTAAGGAAAAATGTTTTTTTTTGTCACAACTCACCCTCCTTATTTTCCTCACCTAAAAGAATGATTTAGTCCACTTTCCTTCACTTATCAGTCGTAACAACTCATTCATACAATTCGTGAGCCTCTTGACAGATTAGGAAAGTGTTTTATGCACATATGGGGGATTTTGACTAGTTTAGTAAGCCTACTTTTGTGCTAATTCGAATGGAATATATGTTTGGAAAGCCTATTTTTATATAAGGTTGGCTGGTGTAAACTAATACAACAACAATTTGTGTTATACAACATATTCAGTCTCCATTTTGAGTGTATCTTGCATATTTGACTAGAAATTTTTGTGAGTGAAATTGATCTAAAGCTTGGGATTAATTTCCTCATGGTATCAAAGCCTTAGTAGCTCAATTTTTCTCCTCTTATATTTCTTTTGCAGGGTCGAGATCGCTCACTGGGAGCACATTCTGTCTGTTCAAGGGCGTAGTTGCTGAAGAATGGATCAATCTCACCATGTCATCTTGACTCCATTCAAATACTTCGAATGGAAGGCACAGATTGAGATTCAGATGAGTAGTAAAAGACTCTACAGAGTGACCATGGCAACTGAAGTTGAGCCTAATTCAACAATAGAGAAGATAAAATGGCATAATAAGAGAGATGAGGCCTATGGTCTTGTGTGTCTCAACATTTCCAGAGATATTCTTTTCCATCTTGATGGATTGACATTACCAAATGAAGTATTGGAGAAGATTTAAAATTTATTTGGGAATACATATGAAATGAGGGGTCATCAACTGGAGAAGGATATGGTTCCACTGAGTCCAAGAAGCTTCGAATCCTTGCAAGTATACTTCTCCAAATTCAAATCACTGGTTTTGCAGTTGAAACAATGTGGTGTAGATAAGAAATATGAACGACTAGTCTTGGCCATCCTTTCAAAGCTTGGAACTGACTACTCAATATTTATCTCGACCTTCCATGCCACAAAGATGACAGCTTGAACCTGGAAGATTCCTTCACTAGCAGTTTTCATGGAATCCTTGACTCAGGATCAAGACAAATTGGTCATTATGGACACCATAAAACCTACAAAATATCAAGCTTTGGTTGCTAGAGATTCCAAGGTGGATTCCAAATGAAAGAAGAAGGCTAAGAAGCCTCCATATAAAAAAATGAAACAAGTTCAAGTATCATGAGGAATCCTCAAAATCCAAGAAGAAGAACTCCTAGAAGAATAAGGGTAAAGGTTAAATGAGCAAGTGCACATACTGTGGTAAGGGATTTCATCTTGAGAGTTCTTGCATGAAGAAGCATATCGATATGTTGACTCATCTCTTGGAGAAGCACAACATCTCCCTTCCTGAAGGTGCAAAGAAGATGGAAGGAGGACCACGTTTCCAAGACAAGGAGAGAGTTCATGCCCTTGTTGCAAGCACTATAAGATATCTTTCCTTTATCATTGATTCTGGAGCTTCAAGGAACATGGTTTCAAAAATGGAGGCCTTATCCTCTCTTGATGATTTGAAAGGTCCAAATATTTTGTTGGGAGATAACTTAGAAACTGAAAGTAAGGGTAAGGGTAGCATAGATTTTGACCATGGTTCCTTCAATAATGTCTTGTATGTCCTAGGTCTTGTTGCTAATCTCTTGTCAGTCTATCAGATGATCCACACTAGGTCTCCTAAGAAGGTTGTTTTTACTTCCAATTATGTTTAAATCTCTAAGATTGTGAATGGTATATTCATTGCTAAAGGTTTTGTGAATCATAGTTCGAAAGTGTACAAGTTGTCACACTCCATGCCCTTGTCATACTCCTCTTCTCTCCTCGCTCATGCTAATGAATCCATCAAGATTTGGCATGAGAGTTTTGTCCATCTAAATTAGAAGTATCTTTTAAATTTGTGTGGAAAATACATGGCATAAGGTTGCCAAAGATCAGGTTTTCCAAAGGAGTCTTTTAGGGTTGCATTCTAGGAAAACATCCGGAGCATAAGTATGAGAGAGTTAGTCGTGAGCGAACCTTTGCACCTCTTGAGCTCATCAACAATGAAATTGATGTTCCTTTCCCTCAGATTTCCATGAATCAAGCCAAGCATGTACTAACCTTCATAGATGACTTTTCCAAATACTGTTGGGTTTACTTCCTTAAAATCAAGTCTGAAGTTTTTTACCTCTTCTAGGTTTTTAAAGCCTTGGTTGAGAACTAGTATGAGAGGAAACTAAAGATCCTCAGATATGACAATTTTGGTGAGTATGTCAAGTCTGAGTTCATTTAATATTGTGAAGATGTAGGTATCTATATGCGACACTCTATTCCTTACACACCTCAGGAGAATGGTGTTGCTGAGAGGAAGAATAGATCTATCAGGGAGATGGCTACTTGTATGATGGAGTCTAAGAATTTGCCACCAAAGTTTTGGGCTGAAGCTATAAACTGTGCATCCTACATACAGAATAGGGTGCCTCACAAGAAACTTGATGGAATCACTCCTTTCGAAGCTTGGAGTGGACACAAGCCTGATGTGTCTCATTTAAGGATTTTTGGCTCAAGGGCATGGGATAGAATTCCATTAGATAAGAGGAAGGATTTGGAACCCTAAATTCAAGAGTGCCTATTTGTTGGGTATTCTGAATATTCAAAAGGGTATAATTTGATCAACATGAGCACTCAAAGAGACTTTATTGAAAGGAGTGTTCAGTTTGAAGAAGAGCCTATGTCAACAACATAAATTGGAGAGTCTTCTTCACCACCACCACCACCTTTGACTGTTGGTGAAGAGACTAATGAGATTTCCGATTCTGATATTTCTGATAATGGTTATTTAATTGTAGATCTTGACACTCCCACAATGCCAAAGTGGGCAGAAAATACCATTCATGCAGCTGGGGAACTCGCTAGGAATCCTAGTGATCCTAGGAGAACTAGATCTCAATTCGAGAGTGCCCTTTCTATCAAGGACCCTTTCTTTTCTAAAAAGTGTTATGTAATGGTTGAATCAGACCCACAAACATATGAAGAAGCATTAGAATATCCAAGATGTCAAACAACCATGAAGGAGGAATACCATTCACTCTAGAAGAATGAGACATGGGAACTAGTCAATCTAGTCTAATGAAAATGGGTATTCAATACAAATTTTTCTGCTGATGGATATCATATGAAGTATAAGGCAAGGTTAGTGGCCAAGGGCTTCTCCCAAGTCCAAGGCATTGACTACAATGAGACCTTTTCACCAGTGGAAAATATGGTCTCCATAAGACTAGTTTGTGCCATTGCATCTTCCAAGCAGTGGGAGGTACATCACATGGATGTTAAGAGTGCCTTCCTACTTGGAGATATGAAAGAAAAATATATATGTATCAGCCACAAGGTTTTGTTACTAATCCATCTCTTGTGTGCAGGTTGAAGAAATCATTGTATGGGCTAAAACAAGCTCCCAGAGCTTGGCATGTCAAGATTGATGGATTTTTGCTATCACTAAACAATTGTAGATGCAAGTCTAATCCAAATGTCTATTTAAATCTGATTCATGGTTCACTAATCATTATTTTTTTGTATGTGGACGACCTTATGATCACAGGAAGTTCTAAGAAAGATATTGCATCTTTGAAGAGTGCAATGAACCATACTTTCTCCATGATTGCTTTGGGATTGTTAAGCCAATTTTTGGGGCTTGAAATTTCTCAATCAGATCTTGGAATCAAGGTACATAAGTCCAAGTATGCTTCATAACTTTTGAACGATTTCAACATGAAGAACTGTAAGCCAATCAAGACTCCTTTCCTTTCAGGAATTAAGCTTGAAGATGCACATTCCACTCCATTAGTAAACGTCACCATGTATAGGAAACTAGTTCGTTGTCTTATTTATTTGACTCGTACTCGACCTGATATTTATTATGCAGTGAGTATGTCTTCCATACACATGGATAAACCTCATGAAATCCATTAATGGAGGGCAGAAAAGAGAATCCTAAACCTTGTACAAGGAACAATAACTCATGGGACTCACTATGTTGCAAAATCTGACCTAGAGTTAGTTGGTTTTACTGATTCTGATTGGGAAAGTGATAATATTGATAGAAAATCAAATTTTGGATATGTGTTTATGCTTGCATATGGAACCATCAGCTGGTCAAGTAAGAATCAAAGTTCCATTACACTTTCATCTACAGAGGCATAACACAAAGGAGCTGTGAATGCAACTACTCAATGTTTGTGGTTGCAGGGTATACTTGGAGAGATTGGGATTGAGTCTGAGACTTCTACAGTCATCTATTGTGACAACCAAAGTACCATTCAAATCCCAACTGATCCAGTACTGAGGCAGTGAACCAAACACATAGAGATCCATATGCACTACATCAAAGGGCTTGTGCATGATGGGGTCATTGCTCTTCTTTATTGCACATAATCTGAGAAAGTTGCAGACATATTCACCAATGTGTTTTATGAGAATAATTTCAGAAATATCAAATCACTACTGATTATGGTGAAGACTAATTGAACAAAATATTTCTTATAGTTTTTTTCATATCCATGTTTAAGGGAGGAATTTTCCCTTTGTGGTTTTGCCTCTTTCGTTGTTTTGTATGGACAAGCAGTATGTAGACGGTGACTAAGCCTTGTTTCTAGGCGCTATATATTTGATATATTTATGATATTTTACATGATTCATTCTTAAGAGGTGGTGTTATAATAATCAAAACCCATTCCCATACTTAGGATATAAAATTTAATCATTTTGGTTAATTTCCTAGGTGCTACACTAGCTAGTTGACGTTCACTTGATTCCTTGTGTTCAAAATTGCCAAAAATGCCTCTAGGAGTGCTTTGGAAAGATTCTAGATAATATTCTAACAACCCATCAAACTTCCCAGTTTATCAAGTGCACATTCTTGCGTTTTCTAGAGTTTCCTTCCTTTTTTTCAGCAGTTTTAAGGCAAACTGTAAAGCTAATTTTTAAGGCAAACTGCCTTGTTTTTGTCACAACTCACCCTCCTTATTTTCCTCACCTAAAAGCATGATTTAGTCCACTTTCCTTCAGTTATCAACTGTAACTATTATTTATCCAATTCGTGATCCTCTTGACATATTAGGAAAGTGTTTTATGCACCTATGGGGGATTTTGACTAGTTTAGTAATCATGCTTTGTGCTAATCGAATGGCATCTTTATGAATTCGAATCCTTGATGTAACTATATGTTTGGACAACCTATTTTTATATAAGTTTGGATGGTGTAAACTAATACAACAACAATTTTTGTTATACAACATATTCAATCTCCATTTTGAGTGTATCTTGCATGTTTGACTAGTAATTTTTGTGAGTGCAATTGATCTAAATCTTGGGCTTAATTTCCACAAAGGATTAGGGAGTTTCCTCCCTTTTTCTTGTCCTATCAGGAGATAAGGATCATATCTCCAGGGTGTATCCAAGGTGAATTTTAACTTGTTCAAAAATTTCAATACTTCTATAAGACCTCTCTTGTCTCTTATTTCTTATCCACCCATGTCTATGGGAAACTCAACTATCCCTTTTTTTTCAACTTGATAAAGTGGAGGTTGTCACATTCTTTAATTTTCCTCACATATTCTAGAAAAAATGTCCTGAGAGTGAGAAGCTTCAATATCCTATAAGGGGAAGACTCGGTTCCATATAACTTGATTACCATGTAGTTGGATGTCAAGTACTAGCCATCCATTTTCACTGCATCTTCACTCTGGTTCCCTCCTGGTTATAGAGAAAATGATCTATACATGAATTCAGATACAAATCGAGACTAGGTGATACCCTCTTCTTCTCCTTTCTTGACCTAGGGGATACAAACATATATCCTATTTGGGATGTCTCTGGTGGCCAGACCTCAAAATGTTGAGGTTGATTGAATATTAAGAGATAGACAAGATAAGAATACTTTATGAAAACATGTGTTGTTGAATTCTACCAGTGGTGTTTTTATCCTTATGGCTATAAATTATGCATACTTGAATTTGGGTTCCTTGTGATAGTTATAAGCATCCACCATGGACACCATACCCTCATCAATGTCCTCATTTCATGATCTTCCCAAACCAAAATAAAAGACGAGATGGATTTTTGATTCCAATTGCGAAACTTTTCCATTTCCAAGGAGAGGGAAGAACTTCTTCTCAACTTTGATTATACTTGAGATGAGAGAACATCTTGGCTTCTGAAACAATTTCATTCTCCTATATCAGGAAGCTTGAGCCTCCATGGATATCACTTGACCTATCGAGGTGGTTCCTAACATTAGGGTAGTAGATAAATATGAAATGTGGAACAAGACGGTCTGATTGTTTTCGACTATAACAATAGAGGTAGCAGGATTAAAGTTTTGAGCGAAAAGATGTTTAAATTTGGGGAAGGGGAAGACATTAGGGACACAATGTTGAACTATCTTATATGGCCAAAATTTACTATTGGAATTTGGATACAATAATTTACCCAAGGAAGACTTGATGAGTTGTCATGCATAAGGCTTCATGGTCTTAGGGTGGCCACAATGACCTTTGTATCTACAAAATGGGGTTCTTGAGGGGAGGAAATGCCATTGGCATAAGACCTACCAGATGTGGCTTAGGATGAGAAGCTCTCAAAGGTACCTTTCCTTTTTCTATTGATATTGGAATTTGAATGGAGGAAAAATGGTAATTACATGGGAGAAATGACTTGGAGGAAAGATTTCATAAGAATTACACTCAACATACCAAGCAATTTACAGGAAAATTACGAATACTAGTGAGGGGTTAACGAGGACTTACCTAGTTAGTTAGTAGATATGCATGAACAACCTCTTGTAGATGATAGTTTAAAATATGGAGGTTATAGAGTTCTATTTTGGCATTCAATGACCAATCATGCAGTAGCAATACCAACTTTTTGCTATGGGAAACCTTCATAACGCTAGTATGTCTGGGGGGAAAATCCATATAAATCGCAATACCTGGGTATAAATGGCACTTTAATTGGTGTTTATGGTTTCGTTGAAAATCTATCGAACATGGAGGTATGAATATACTCTCTTTAAATATCAAATAAAACCTTTTAATAGGTAGGATCTCATTGTCAGAGTCAACTCAAGGCGAAAAATTTAGGCAGTATCATTGTCTTTCTAGTGAATCTTAGATACCCTGATGGATATTCAGGGGAATCATTTAGTGATGAAAAAATACCTAGCATGAATGCTTAGAATTTCCTCATCTTAATGCCTATGGATAGATCTCTTTCATTGGTGCACTAATGTCCCTTTAATTCTCCTACCGTACCACATTTACGTGAATGGCTCAGATTATCATAAAAAAGGTGCATGGTTGATTGTGGCCATCCAAGAAGGAAAGCAATACTCTACATGCAATAGAGTATTTAAGAAGGCCTAGACCCTCGTGCATGTGGAAGCACCCCCCATCCAAGAAGGGGGTGCACTTTCACATCCTCCATGCATATCTATCAACACAAGCAATTGAGATTTACCATGGAGAATGTTCTTGATTCATCTTTATATTTCATGGGAGGACACCCATTTTACCTTCATACACATATTTATTAGCGACAATGGTCTAGATTTCCTATTAAAATATGCACACTTGGATCTCCCCCGTTCGCGCAAGCATCCCTCTTATGCTTACTGTGTAACTTTGTTAGTGCAAATGGTCCAAATTATTTCTTGAAATATAAAAAGTGGGATCTTGGTCATCTATGAAAGGATCCTCCTTATACTTACGATGCAAATTCATTGGTGTGGACTGTCTAGATGCTTTGTTGAAAGTTGTGTGATCTGATCTCAGTTGTTCGCATGCTCACATCATCTTAGGAGTTATATCAATCATTTAAGGGATGAAAGGGGAACAAAATTGGTCCCTTCCGTGGGATGGTTCCTCTGCGTGAGGGGAAAAAATACAGATGAGATCTCTTGGGTGAGCATACCAATGCTAATATCCCTAATTATGTAGCAGTATTAGCACTAACCAAAACACCCTTAACTTGCTGGAATTCAGCATAGCAACTTTTTGTGAAAGCTATAATTTGCAGTGGTTAAATTTCAATTTTAACTATCTAGATAATCTTAAAATCCATCATTTAGTCTAAGCTGAGAATCATATGTGTTGTAATTGCAAAATTACAAATTCAACAAATTTTAAGAACAATTTTGGCCGGTTTTCTACAATTTTGGCCAGTTTTCTACAATTTTGGTGGGTAAAGGCTTCCACCCATTTGGTAAAATAATAAATAGTAGTCAAGATCCACATATGTTGGTTATTGGATTGGATATGAATCTATCGTATACAATCTATACCCCATTGATAAAAAGGTGCTTCAACTTGGATAGGATTCAAGGATAGAGCTGTTAGTTTATCCTTTAAAAAAAAGGTTTGGAAAAGTCCATAGGTTCTCACAAAATAATGCACATATGAAAATAGAGTAGGCCGATAGTATCCGAACCTAATTAGAGTCTTGTGAGTGGTCATCCCGGCAACAAAATTTCCTCCACATATTCCTTGATGCATGTCTTTGACCAGTGCCTCCACTTCATCTCCCAACAAGAATTTAAGCAAGATACCTTCTAGATTTATCTAATGTAAATCCCTTCCCACAACACAATATCTAATAGATTTAAGTTTCATGGATCTTCTATAAGAGTTGTCTAATCCCAGGGGACATGTACTTGTTTCCAGTAGGTGTACAATATCATGATACTAGCCAGATTGGTGATAGAAAAGATTAACATAATCCATTATTTCTATGCCTAGGTCCTCCTCTTGGGATGTGCATATCATATTTATCCCCCATGGGCTACAAATTTGATTCTTCCATTAGTTTCACCAGGCCTTGTCATTTTATTAACTTGGCAGATTTCATCACTAGATAAAAATCTTGTATTTTAGTAATCCACTTGCCCCACCCCCCATCTACTTGAGTTTGAAATAAAATTTCTTTTACTTTTGCATGTGGAATGAAAGTAATAATATATGCATGTAATACACATTCCCTAATAGCTTTGAGGGATTTAACGGTTCATAAACCTACTTTTCCATGATATTGTACTTCAATTTACCATCTCTCAAAGCTTTGTTGAAGAATGCAATAGGCAACTCAAAACCATCATCACTCTTGTAACAATACTACAACCATTGTATGTTTCGAGGCAAATGGGAAAATCATGAATTCTTTCATATAATCGGGGCTAATAAGTACTAGGGCTTCTCCCTAGGCTCTTTTGATCACAAGAAGTTTTTCTTTGGATTCATCATCCCATAAATTTTATTCATCTTTCTTCAACATTTGAGTCATATCTTTGGTTATCTAGACAAAATTTGGTGGAATCTCCTCATAAAATTGATCTAACCAAAAGTCTCTGTAAATATTTCTTGTGCCTAGGCACATGAAAGGTATTTATGTCTTTTACCCTAGAAAGATCTATATTCACTCCTCATGTTGACAATGTGACCTAGAAGCTTCCCTTCCTCCATTCCAAAAAAAAAACTTTTAAGAATTGAGAGATATCCCAAAACTCCCACATCTATTAAAAAAATTCTTTAGATGTTGCACATGGTATTCTGATTTCTGGGAATAAACTATTAAATCATCTAGATAAATCGCAATGAAGTGATACTTAATGTAGCAAAGGAAAAATCCACAGCTCATTGGAAAGTAGACCCTTCATGTATCAGGATGAAATGCATCCTTTGGTAGGTGAAAATACGCCATAAAGTGGTGAAAGTGGTTTTTAATATGTCATCTAGATCCATCATGACTTGGTTATATTGTTATGTATAGTTTAAATATTAAATTTAATATTACTTAGTTAATTGTAGGGTCACACCATTCCATTCAAACAATGTGTTTAGACCTATAAAAGGTATTTTCTCATATTGTAAAAATCATCATTCATATTATTATTCATTGTGGCTATTTCGAGTTTTTTTTGTGGGTTTTTGAATTTATTCACTTCACTTGGTATTAGAGCCTTGTCTCTCCTCGACACCTTCTGCATTTCCATCCATCTCCATTCCACTCACCTTCATCCTTTTCTCTCCTCATCCACCTCTGCTACCCCCTCTCACTTTCCCTCGCGTTGTTCTGCTCCACGTCCCTCCCATCTCCTCATTCTTCTTCCCGCTCATCCAACGTTCTCCCATCTTCTGTCCTCCCCATATCCACCGTGACCCCCCTCTATCTCCTCTTCCATGGTCCCACCACTACCCGACCTCCATTCTCTACATATCATTTCCCTTCCATGCTCGTGACCTGCAACTCCTCTCATCCCCTCCACGTCACCCCCACTTAATCACATGCTGCATATCCCTTCACTCACATCTCCCACACCGTCGTCCCTTCAACCCCCTTCTTCTTATCCCTGCCACTCTTATCCCTCTCCTGTTGCGCGCCCTCACAACCTCCCATCAACCTGTAAACATTACCAAAAATATTAATAAATAAAAATTTTATAATAAAAAAAAAAATAATATATAATATTTTTTATTATTATTTTTTTTTCTTTTTCCACAAAATTTATATATATCACTTATTATGGTAATATTATATATTGAATTTTCATATTAATATCTCAAAAATTCTTCCTGCATAAGAAATATGTCAGAGATGAAGGAAATTAAGGAATGAATGGAGATTTTGGAGAAAAACCAAGTCCAAGATTCTAAAATATTGAAGGTTTACACTCAAGGCTCGACCAAATCAAAGAAGAGATACACAAAGACAAAGAAGAATTAGCAGATACCGTAAAAAAGGAAGTCAACGAATCTATATCATGGGAGATGGAGGGAGTAAGAAAAGAGATATCATTAGGTTTCGAAACCAGATTAAGAAAAATCATGCATTTTTAGATGAAAAAGACACCACAAAATCTGGCAATGTGTCAGGGAAGAGCAACCATCATCAAGTTCAACAAATACAAAACATCACGAGACAATTCTGCCTAAAGGGGAAATCCTACAAGAAGAGACTGATCACGATCATTCCCCAAATCCTGGACAACCAGTCTTTCCTCGAAGGCCACCAATAGGTGGATATTAAATGAAGCCCAAGTTAGAATTGCCAAAATTTGATGATGAAACAAATAGAGCGTGGCATGGATCAACAAGGAAAAAGAATTTTTTGTCCATACACAATATCATATCCGATGAAGAAATGACAAAGTATGCCTCGCTCCAACTAGAAGGTCAAGCATACAACTGGTATATGTGGTGGAAGGTTACAACACGAGAAACTACACTCAACAGGAACACGTTCAAACATGACTTCTTTAAAAGGTTTGAAGACTTAAAGGAAAAGACTTCTTCACAAGAATCACCAGATTGTAGTAGAAAGGTGACATTGATGAAGACACAGACGAGTGGGAATCCCTAGTGACACGGGTCAAAACTCATATGCAGTCAACGTCTACAAACTTATTTGTACAGACTAAAACCCTATATCAAGGATGAACTAGAACTACTAAATGGACAACGCGAGACACAAGGAGAAAAACATTGGGGAAAATATAAAAAAGACTTGGAACAAAAACCATGATAAAGATCGAAAGCTCGTCCAAAATACCAAAACTGACACTAAATTCCGCCCACCAAATCTAAGAAGTCACAAAAAACCCACTTTCTAATCCCAAAGAATGAAAGAAGGAAAGTGTGAATATTGCGGAGAGAAGTGGGACCCAAGACATAGATGTGTGAAAAAAGAGACCACCAAACCTATATCAATGTGAAGAAGAAGAGGAAGGAAAGTCAGATAGTGATGAATTTGACATAGAAGAAACATGTGACCTCCAAATTCCTCTGTCAGAGTCAAAAGATGCAGAAACACCAAAGATATCGACCACAACCATAACAGGAATACACCAACTACAGACATTAACACTTAAAGGGAATATAAAAAATAACAATGTTGTCATCCTATTCGACACATGAAGTACTCATATTTTCATTGACATAAGTGTTGCAAAGAGGCTTTACCTTTTCTTATATCCAGTACCTAACATGAAGGTAATGGTCACAGATGGAAAGAAGATCAAACAAGTGGGAAAATGCCACAAAGTTAAGCTACAATTACAAAACTATAACCTTGATTCTTAATTTTATGCAATACCTTTAGGAGGAGTTGATGCAGTATTAGGAATTCAGTGGCTGCAAACACTAGGTACCTACTCATCTAACCACTAATAAAAAATTTTAAAGTTCTGGTGGAAAGGAGAAAAATACAATTTGCATGGGTTACAACCCCGTCGCACACAAATTGTGTGATCCCACAAAATGGAGAAGCTAATTCGGAAGCGAGTACCAATTTATGCCGTACAATGCCATGAAATGGAATTATTAACTTTAGAAGTGGTTAAACCAAGTCAACCAGAGATCCAAGGACTAATCCAAAAGTACAAAAAAGTATTCGAAGATATCCTCATGGAGTTACCACAAGAAAGGAAGATCGAGCATGTCATCGAAATCAAGTCTGGATCAAGCCTTGTCAATGTTAATCCCTATAGGTATCCACACCATCATAAGACAATGATTTAAAGATTAATCCACGATTTTCTAGAGTGTGGAGTGATTAAAGAAAGTTAGAGTCCTTATGCTGCACTAGTAGTACTGGTACGAAAGAAGGATGGGGCCTTTAGGGTATGCATCGACTACATAGGACTAAAAAAGATAACCTTTAAAGAAAAATTCTTCATTCCCTTCATTGATGAAATGTTGGACAAGCTTCATGACGCAAGTTACTTCTCGAAATTAGACTTAAGACCGGGATACTATCAAATCAGAGTAAGGCTAGAAGATGTGGAGAAAATAGCATTCTAAAACCGGAGGACCTTATGAGTTTAAGGTAATGCCTTTTGGGCTAACTAATGCTCCAACAACATTTCAAGAAACCACGAATAACTTATTTCAGCCATTCCTAAGGAAGTTTGTACTAGTTTTTTCGATGACATTCTCATATACAGTAAGACATGGAAGTACCATTTCATACATCTGGAACAAGTAATCTCTATTTTAAAAGAAAACCAGTTCTACAAAAAAATCTCCAAGTTAAGGGGATTCCTCGGGCTAACCAGATATTATAGAAGATTAATTCGAAATCATGCGCACAAAAGAGCTCCCTTATCCATTCTCCTAAAAATGAATGCATTCCAGTGGAGTGAAGAAGTAGACAAGTGTTTTGAAGCATTGAAAAGAATTATGTCCTCCACACCTGTACTAGCTACCGCGGACTTCTCCAAGCCATTCGTAATAGAATGTGATGCTTCAGTTTATGGTTTGGGAGCAGTACTAATGCAAGATGAGCACTTGATAGCCTTTGAGAGAAGAAAATTAAATAAGCGAGAATAGTTGAAGACTACATACAATAAGGAAAGGTTGGATATTATTCATACATTAGCAAAGTGTTGAAAATACCTCCTAGGAAGAAAATTCATGATCCAAACAGACCACAATAGTCTTCAATACTTACTTCAACAAAAACCATTGTCCACATGACAAAAAAAATGGATAGAAAAAATCACCGCTTTCGACATGGAAATAATACACAAAAAGGGGAAGGAAAATGTAGTTGTAGATGCACTCTCCAAAAAATATGAGGATATGACCTCGTACTCCATTTCATCCATAATTCCAGAATGGCTAGATGAAATACGAATCAAATACACCAAGGACCCAGGAACAAGCACTATAATTAACAATCCCAACCATGAATCCAAGTTTGAATGGAAAAATGATATCCTTGGGTATAAAGGGAGGATTTATTTAAACTCAAACTTTAAATTCAAGGCTAAAGTAATGAACGAATCCCATGATTCACTAGTTGTAGGACACGTGGGATTCTTCAAATCTTACTATAATGCAAGAAGGAATTTTTCTGGAAGGGAATGCAAAAAGATATCAAGCAATATGTGGCAGAATGTGACAAATTCCAGAGGAACAAAAGAAAAAATATTTTAACTCAGGGTTACTCCACCCTCTATGCATTCCAAACCAGAAATGGGAAGAGATATCCGATGGACTTCATCGATGAGTTACCTCTGTCAGAAGGAAAGGACAAAATCTTTGTAGTGGTTGATCGATTAACCAAATTTGCACACTTCATGGAAATAAGAAAGGATATACATGACAAAACAAATTGAAAATGTATTTGCAAGAATATCTACAAATTACATGGCTTCCCAAAGGTAATTGTCAGTGACAAAGATGCAAAATTTAATGGGAGATTTTGGATGGAATTTTTCAAACAAGTGGGAACATCACCCAATATGAGCTCATCTTATCATCCCCAAACTAATGGTAAAAAATAAGTCATAAATAAATTCTTAGAGGCCTATCTACATTGTTTCATAACAGATAATCAAAACCACTAACCATAATGGTTACATCTAGCCGAATCGTGGTACAAAACAAAATACCACACCTCCGCAAAAATGACCCCTTTCCAAGATTTATATGGGAATGAACCTCCCAATTAGAAGGAGTTGGTTCTAAACGACACAGATGTTCTAGAAGTAAGGAACTGACTAGAGAAAACTCAAAAAATGAGTGAATTACTCAAGGATAACTTAGCCACGACACAAAACCGTATGAGGAAACAAGCATATCAATGTAGAACATAGAGAGAATTTGAAATACGAGTCTGGTTGTTTGTAATACTCCAACCCTATAAAAAAATATCTCTTAAACAAGGAGGAACAAACAAGTTGGCCCCAAAATGTTATGGACCACACCAGATCACCAAGAATATTAGTAAAGTTGCGTATGAATTGCAATTACTTGATAAAAGTCGTATCCGCAATGTTTTCCATGTATCATGTCTCAAAAGAATGTTGGGGCAACATCAAACGGTGCAAACAATACTTCCTATGTTAGATGACGAAGGAAGGTTAATTTTGGAACCAGAGGTGATCATTGCAACCCGAGAAAGAAGACTTCATTCTTGAACACTTAAGGAATATCTCATTAGGTGGAATTTTTTTCCAGATTAAGACGCATTATGGGAGATAGAAAAATTTCGTCAACAATACCCATATTTACCCTTGCTTTGATGACAAAGCGTTCTAAAAGACAATGGCAATGTTATGTATCTATATTTTAAATATTAAATGTAATATTACTTAGCTAATCATAGGGTCACACTGTTCCATTGAAATGGTGTGTTTAGACCTATAAAATGTCTTTTTTGTTATTGTAAAAATCATCATTCAAATTCATTGTGGCGATTTCAAGTTTTTTTGTGGGTTTTTGAATTCGTTCACTTCATATATATTGAAAACCCATCTACTATAATTATATTCTTTGACCCAACCACCTTTTGCAACATATGATCCATCTTAGGTATAGGGTAGTTATCTTTCAATGAGGCTCTATTCAAATTTATGAAATCTACACACAATTTGATTTCCCCATTCTTCTTTCTTACTAGAAGCAAATTTATCACCCAATCACAATACCTGACATGTATGATTATTTTGGCATGAAAAAGATTTATAACTTCTTTTTCAATTAGGGGGTGCAACACAGGATTTACCTGGATTTTTTTGTTTGAAAGGATTAGAATATTCTCTTAGAGGAATATGATGTTGGAATATATAAGGATCATATTTATTTATATATTTGTACTTCCAAGAAAAGGCATCTTCAAATTTCCTAAACAACTTTGTATAATGTTCCTTTTCTTTAGGAGATAGAGTTTTGGACAATTTAATGATTTTAGGATAGGAGTTGTCACCTGGATTATATTCTTCAACTTCAATTGAATCTGGTTTAATGGTTGTTTTGGTTGGAACTGCATATGATCCAAACAATATTTCTAATGAGACTAGTCCCTTTGGAAAGTAATTGGTCTTAATCTATATTCCCTTCTGTCCTCCTATAATTTTTGGTGATTCTTCTTTTTCTCTTGTCTTCTTATCAAAGTATTCCTTTGTCTTCTCTTCTTCTCCCTATGAATCTACATGCATATTTTCATATTCTTCCACAAGGTTAAGGAAATTCCTTATTTGAACATAATCTTTAAACAACTGGCATTGTTTAACATTGTCAGGGACAACAACTCTGTACATCACCTTGGTAGTATAAGAGAGATGAGTTAAATTTGGAAGAACAAAATCCAGTTTTGTCTTAGCTAAATTATCTTCTGTATAGTTTACTTCCTTGGGAATCGCATAAATGTTGATGGCCTCAAAGAAATTGTCAAAGAGATCCCACACTACATCTTCATATTGCCTCATCCAAGGATGTTTTGACTGACAATTT
The DNA here is from genome assembly GCA_001517045.1 of Pseudotsuga menziesii. NCBI lineage: Eukaryota > Viridiplantae > Streptophyta > Pinopsida > Pinales > Pinaceae > Pseudotsuga > Pseudotsuga menziesii. The sequence goes on along the minus strand of LPNX010602497.1, from coordinate 276,885 downwards.
CATCTTACTTGATTCACTATCAAGTTTGAATCCCAAAAAATACTAAGCTACTTGATTTGGCATATTCCTCCTTGTTTACAGGACCAGTACAAGTTCTTCGTACTCTACAACATGTTAGTACATTGAAAGCTGAGCTTGAATGCACGGGGGAAATTTATTCCCGAGGGGTATTTTATCAGTATGTCATCCCCATTTCTTGCCCTGATACAAGTCCCATCAAAGTAAAAACTAAAAATACATATAAAGTTGATAAGTTGTTCATTTGTTGCAATTAGAATTTATGTTTGGATCTGAGCTGACTAAGGAATAAATTTCCCAATTCATTATATGTATATCCAGAGAAGTTGGTGGGGTTGTTTGGATCACTAATGAAATAAGTCATTTTGGGCCCCTTGTACAATCTATGAGTCCCTCCCCCAAACAATGGGATAATACCATAATAAATATCAAATTGGATACACCCCCTAATAGAGGTTCCCTAATGCCCGGTTAACAACATACCATACGAGGGAGAGAAGTTAACTATAACCACATACATCATCACATATTTTTTAGGGATTGGAACCATCTGGAACACTAAATTTTCTCAAGCATTGAAATCTTTTAGTATCAAAGGAAATTAAGTATTTATAGATACTTGTGATGTTCAAACCCAACTTTTCCATGAAATCCAATGGTATCAATGAGAGTGAGGCACCAAAAGCATTTAAACAATTATGAACATGGAGGTTTTGTAGTTCTAGAGTAATATAAAATGAAGGAATAAAGTAAGTTTCCCAACACTATTTTAGGTGCATCATCCTACAGGTTAATTAGGCCAACTTGTAGAGGGACGTTGTCACTTATGACCATCACATTAGAAGAGGATGTATCAGGTTTGTCTAGAGAGGAAGGAGCTTCAAGATCTAGGGAAACACTGGAATCTTCAAATCCCAAATAAAATGAGACCTCTCTTTCATAAGAAATATATTTTAGGACTTTGCAGAGAGGAATGTGTATTTTGATCTTACTTAAATCATGCTTAACTCATGCTTAATATCAAAAGTCGGAGTTAGAGTAGGACCTGACTTAAGAGATTTTGTAGGTAGCACTAGGTTTACAGGCGCTTGAATAGGCATAGCTTGATATTTATTAATCTCTCTCCCTTTGACATATAGATTGATTATGCCTACCATATTTTTGAAATATGTTTCCTTTAGGACCATATCTCTCAGTCTTTGTGAAACCCTATCGTTTTCCCTCCTATTATCATTGTATTGCTTATAAGACTTGTCTTTCCTTAAATTTTGAGCATTAAGTTAGGGCCTCAAGTCATATCTTCTTCTCACCTTAGCCATGATGATATCATTAACAATTTGTAGCTGAGAGGGAGATAGATTTGGAACTCCTTCTTCTTGGTGCAAAACCTCTTCCTCCTGAATATATTCATCTCCTAACATGCACATACCTTCTTATAACCCCAAAAATCCTCTTGAATCTTCAATCTCATTTGCATGAAACCACATATTAAGGCCTTGAGAAGGATCAAGTAATTGTTATTCTTCATGTTCATAATATTTTTCATACCCTTGGGATATATGAGCAACCACATTAGGTTGGGATCTATGGAATTGTTATTAATTAGGGGTTTTTGGCCTTATTTCTCGCGGTGGAGCCATCAGAGGAGCTATTCTATATTGTTTTTTTGTCACAGAAATGAAGGAATTTGTTGTTTAAAACTAATTAACCTTGGTAAGATCATTGGCCATAGTTTTGAGAAGCTTGGTAACCTTTTCCAGACTCAAGGAATCCTAACTAGAGGATTTTTCTAGTTATTTCCTCCTTCTTGTTTCCAAATATTTTCTACCATCAGGGATTTCTATCCTAGTTTTCAAAGGAAACTTGACCACTTCATGTTTTCCTCTAGATGTTCAACATCATTAAAATGGGTCTCTAGGTTAGTTGATTTTATTTCTCTAAGGTGAAGGTAGAAATTAGCCTCAAAAGCTAAAGAGTAAGCGGGCATCACAATAGTATGTGAGGGTTTGGCAGTGTTTGGAATTTGATGATACTGTGTTAAAAACCTAGTAGTAAACTCTGGAATAGTTTCCCCGTTGTTTCTCTTCATAGCGTTGAAATCCACAAGTATGTGTTTGCCATTTTTATTTATCCCCCGCATATTTGTGAACTTTTCTATAAATTACACCCAATAGTTTACATAATTATTAGGTGGGTTTCTGAACCATTTCCTAGATTCTCCTTCCAAGGAATGTGTGAACATCTTGTAGAAACCATTAACAACCTCAATTGAGAAGTTATCAGTCCAATATTGGAAAGTGGTAAGATGATATTCAATTGGTATTCATTTTTTCCATTTAACTAAGGGAGTACCTTAAGATATCCATCTAGTAGGTCTCCTAGTTGGAGGCAGGACAACCGGCTTGAATCTGGCCACCAACTAGGGATTCTGAGGGTTTGGAACCACCATGTTATGGTTTTGATTTGGGGTGTGAGCTTTATTACAAGAGGATACAACAAATTATGGAATATGAAGGATGAGAGCTTGTATACTAGGGATGGTTGGTATATGATATACTATGGAATCTTCCACGTAATAAAAGGAATCATGAGAAAAATATATATCTCAATGGAAAAAATTGTGAGTGTAGGGGTCGATGAAAATCTCCAAAGGATATGATGGAAGAGGGTGAAGGGATTTAAATTGGAAACGAGATACAATACATTATAACCAATGTGTGTTCAAGGGATTCTCAATGTCCTTAGTGAAGAATGATGATGGAGTATGCAAGTTTGGGTATCTCCCTATGGCCTGGTTATATTCCCATATTTTCTTCTTCTACACTTGGTTAGGGTATACTAAGGGGGAAATGAGTTTTCCCTTAGTTTTAGATTGAGTTACTATGGATCTAGGACCCATATTTTCAACAAATGGGCATGTTCCCTAGTGGAGTCTATATGGGGTGTGGAATCACTAGTTAGAGGCTATTTCTCAAACTTTCTCTTATGCATAAGGATTTCTAGTCTTAATCTATAAGAAGCTAACGCGTGATTTTAGCATTGTAACTTTCAAAAACACATGAAGCACTTAGTAAGATGAATCAAAAGTAAATATTTATTTCCTATGACCCTTCTCTTCTTTGACCAACAAAAGGATGTTGGTCTTGATGATTTGATATCAAAGAAGTTGTACCCAAAAATAGCATCAGATTTCCATGTTACTCCTCATGTTGCACCCCTTCAAGCTGGTGGTTCCTTTACTTTTCTTTGGGGATGAATAAATATCAAACAAGACACAATTGGTGTACTACGAGGGTTATAAGGCTAAGGAGGGTTGTGTAGGATGCACCACTCCCATGCCACTTTAGGCCATCGAGCCAATCCTCAGGAAAAGGGAGGGTACCCTAACTTGAAAGGAAATAAATCCTAGACTATCACCATAGGTTCCTATAAATTAGATTTGGTAAATTTGAATGGATTTACAATTGAGGTCAATGGTGCAAGAAAATGGCCTCAACCATTTGGAAGTAAATTTGTGTGTTATTTTCAAAAGGGGAGAAGCAAACATATCTTTAAGCCTGAAGATCAATGAGGACAATATGATAGGGGAACCTTGATCATAATTCATTCATATGAAATAAAGTGTTGCATCATAAACACATTCAATAGAAAAGCATTGAAACGCTCTCCATTAAACATATTCAGAATACATACAAAAAACCACACGGGAACAATAAATGAAGCTCCATGGATTACGACAACAAAATAAATACTTATAAACCATAGAGAGGAAAAATAGAAATACATATGAGACATAATTTATTCAAAGAACCAATGGCATTTGGCCTTGGTCCTGGTTTTCAATTAACTGCAACCTCTTTTTTACAATAATTACAACATGGGGGGTCCTTTGGTATCATCCTTGACATTACTGAATTTCTCTAAGAGAAGGCATTCTATGATTCTATTATAATGAATAAGGAGATAATAGCAGAACTAATATTGCAAATCCCTCCAATAGTTCCTCAAATAATTCAACTGCCTTTCAGATACAATAATAAACCTTTATTTGTTTTCATTTTGTTATTCTCTTTATACTCCTTTTGCTATGAATTCCAACTATTCCCTTTGCAAATAATATTTTGGTTGTGTTTCTTTGTTTAGGCGATGACTAATATTTGTCAAACTAGCTTGGTAAGTTGCTCCTCCAGTGGGCCCAAATTTGGTACATTTTTATATCCCATGAATCCACGCCACCTTATTTATTTATATTTCCTTGCATATATCTCTTAGGTACATAAGAAAACTCTCTTGTTTATCAATTTTGTCATATATCCTTGTTTCCTATTTTTTTGAAGTCCTTCAGTGCTTGCATATTGACCCACCGTTGTCAAGGTTCTGAATGGTTTATCCAATATAGATTAAGGAGTGTAGTCCACTTCTTTAATATTTTGCATTAAGTCCTTCAACAAAGTTGTAGTTTAAACAATAGCTTTCAACTGATTCAAAATTTCATTAGGTGTGGGTATAGTTGATTTTCTAGCAACAAAAATGGGCCCTGACAATGAACTTTACATGATCTAAGTATGTGTTGCTTCCTACTACAACTTGAAATTTGTGCCCCATGGGCATGGGAGACCATTTTTTAATATGTAATTAACGGTTTTGAAAAAAGGCAAAAATCAATGCATTTGACTCTTTCATCATCCCCTTTATGATCCAAGCTATGGAACTTGCCTATGAAGCTCTCAATATCCATATGAGATTATTTTCTATCATGGATCTATAGGGATTTCAATTGGTCTAGAATAAGTGAATTCATCACTTTCCTTGCTACCATGGTAGTCTATCACCTAGTTTGTATAAGCTCAATTTTTTACCTCTTGATGAATTGAATAGAAATCCAAAAAGAATTGAAGATGAGATCTTATTATGGGAAAATTGTTGAATACTTATGTCCACTTTATTTCTTTAACTACGGAAAAAGTTTTCATCATCCTAGATTCTATTAACGCTTCTTCATGCATGGCCCACTTCTCATTTATCTCTCCTATTAATGATTCTACAATTTTCCTCAATTCATGTATTCTCTACTCGGCTTTATCAAGATTTCCCACCTAAACCCTAAGGTCATCTTTCCTTTTATCTACTATCTCTTCCATTTCGACCGATTTCATTATATTATTAGTTGTTGTTGTCTTCTAGTGTGAGCCTTTTTTAATCTAATCTTTGCTCAAGCAAAGACATTGTTCCCATAGTCATTGTTTGTTGAGTACTAGAAAGGGGTGCATTCGCCGTTCTCAGAGATTCTATTAATTTATTCCCTAAATGATTTACTCTATTATTTTCCTCATCTAACTAGAAACTCAAATTTCTAGTGGATTTCTCTTTCTCTTTAAGTTCCCTTATCCTCTCCTCATTTATAATCTTTTGTGTTGACACGCATCATTATCCTTTCTCAGAAAACTGATCTCTTCGACTAGTTTTTGTTGTTCTTATACCATTTGGTGAGTGACTGGAATAGCTTGAGTTATCTAAGAGAGTTATAGCTCTTTTATACTTTTGTCCTTATTATACTACAAGGACATTACTTCCACTAGATTATGAGTTACTTTTCCTGTTGTTACCACCATGTCTTGTTAAATTTATTATTTTTATTTTCTAGGCTTGTAACACTAGTTTGCATAATTGTTTTTCCACCCGCATAAACCCTACTTTCTTCTTGTATTCTATTACAATGAAAGACTATTGGATGTATTTATCATAAATGATTCTTCTTGATCATTCATTCATGCAACTACAAGTCTTTATAGTCCTTTCCTACAAGGGGTTCTAGGGAATCTATCATGAATTTTTTGGTCATTGGGTTGTACCTCATTATCATCGTTGACCGGGCTTGAGATTATAAATTTTTGGTGCTTTGGACCCCTTCTGGAAGTTGCGATCTTCTTTTTTCTTTTCCAAAATTTACAAATGATTATCGATCCAAGTTGGATGGTTCACCTCCTCTTAGGAATCTCCTAGAGTGATTTCCGGGGTTGTATGGCAGAATGTATGCTAGCAATGCCTTTTGTAACTATAGAATAAATAATATTGTTAGAAGTAAAATTAAATAGGAAAGAATCAGTGGGATATTCACCTTCTTCTTGTTGAGGTTCCTCTTGTTGATACAAAATATGTTTGGAACCTATCACAAGTGGAAGATAAACATGTTCACCTTCCTTCATTTGGATAATATTTTGTTCGATCTATCTTGGTTGTGTTTCTCTCTGGATCTTCTTGGATAATATTGCCTACTGCTTCATCTGCCTTTCTTTTCTCATTTCTTGATGACTCACTAAATATATTCAATCATTTTTGGATGAGATGATCCTTTCTCTCCTTATGTTGGATCTTCTTTATGTCTAGGGACTTAATTTCCTGTGGTTTCTTTCGTAACACCTCCTCGATCGAGGCCTCTTCCCTTACTGGAGAATGTATTGTAAGAATAATTAGGGCCATAGATAGTGGAGTTTTCTTGTCTATCTCAGTGTGCATGGGATCCTTTGTCACCTCAATAATCACTGGTATTTTCTTTGATTTGGATTGCAATCATGATCTGGCTCTTTTGTTTCTTCCTTTTGTTCAAAATCTAGTGGCAAATTGGGAGTAGAAGACCTTGTTGTCACCAATTCTTATTGGAGTGTCTTAAGAGGAATTTTCTAAAATGTCTCCTGCTCTCATACACGGGAGTAGTAACATTATATCCCAACCCTATTCTGGAAGGCCTCTTCTCAAAATGAATAGGCTGAGTAATTCCCTAATTTTCCTATCCTAGGCCTTGATATTACATTTCCCATGGATTACATAATTGGAAGGGCCTTGGCATATGGGTCCGATTTCTCAAGAGGAGGAGGAGGGGGCTTATAGACATCTATGGAATTTGTTCCACTTTCTTCTCCTTCTCCTTGCCCTTCTTGTGATCACCAAATCATCACTTCGATGTATTCCTATTCATCATTATGGACCTCATCATACAATATTTTGAACTATGCATCTTTGGGAATGTTCCGATAGTGGGACTTTTCCTTCCCAAGATACTTGTGCATCCTCCACCATGCCCCTCTCATGCATTTTCTAAAGTTATGTTGGGAATGCTCATTATACTTCTCCTATGTAGGATCCTAAAACTCCATATCTTCCTTTGTAACCTCAGTTCCCTTCGAAATATAGAAAGTGAAATAGGATGGGGAATTTGAAGGGTCAAGGGTAGGATTTGGGAATGCTTGGATGATTATATTTCTTGGATATTCATCTCCCCTAGTGATCCTCTTAACCTATTCAGATGTATCCTTGTCTCCCAGCTTCTCAATATTAGATCTTGATTCATGATCTTGAGTATTAGGGAGTTTTCTCCATTTTTCTTGTCCTATCAGGAGGTAAGGATCATATCTCTAGGGTGTATCCAAGATCAATTTCAACTAGTTCATAATTTTTAATAATTATTTAGGACAACTCTTGTCTCTTATTTCATATCCACCCATGGTCATGGTAATGTTGATGCTCCCTTTCTTTTTCGACTTGATAAAGTAGAGGTTGTTAACTTCTAGCAGTTGCCTCACATTTTTTAGAACAAATGTCCTAGGAGTGAGAAGCTTCGGTATCTTATAAGGAGAATACTCAGTGCCAAATAAATTGATTAATGTATTGTTGGATGCCAAGTACTGATCACCCATTTTCACTGCCTCCACCAATTGCAAGAAAGGCCTAATTTATTTTGGAATTTGGTTTAGTTCTCTCCAGGTTATCACACAAAAGTATCTATACATGAATTCATATACAAACTGGGACTAGGTGATACTCTCTTATTCCCCTTTCTTGACCCAGGGGATCCAATCATATATCCTATTTAGCATGTATCCACTGGTTTTGTGACCACCCAAGACCTCAAAATATTGAGGTTAATTGAAGAATTAGAGATAGACAAGATAATAATAACATATGAAAATCCATGTGTTGTTGAATTCTACCACCTGTGTTTTTATACCATAATTTAAGTGAGGTGCAATGTGATAGTTATAGGAATACACCATGGCTACTATACCCTCATCAATGTCCTTATATGATTCTCTCCCCAAAATTAAAATGAAAGTTGGGATGGCTTCCTGATTCTAGGATGTAAAAATTTTCCACTTCCAGGGAGAGGGAGGAACTTCCTCTCGACCTTTATTATACTTGAGTTGGGCGAAAATATTTTCATTTTGAAATAGTTACATTCTCCTATATTAGGCATCCTAAGACTCCATGGTTACTTCACCTTCCGTGTTGGTGCCTAACATTAAGGAGATAGGTATGTCTATGGTTGTGGAACATGATGGTCTAACCATCGTTGATGTTGACAACATAGGTAGTAGGATTAAAGTTTTGATTGCAAATATGTATAAATTCCGATTAGGAGAATACAATGGGAACAAGATGTTGAGCTAGCCCAAATGGATAAAAATTACTATTGGATTTTGGGGACAACAATTTACCCAACACATACCCAATGATTTGTCAAGAAAAATGCTTCACCGTCTTAAGGGTGGCTATAACGGACCATGTATCTACAAAAAGGGATTATTGAGAGGAGGGAATATCATTGGCACTAAACCCACTTGGTGTTTCTTAGTATGAAGAGCTCTCATAGGTAGTTTTCCTTTTTTCTAGTCATATTGTAATTTGAATGGAGGAAAACTGGTAATTATGTGGGATAAAATTGAGAAAAGGATACTTGAGTTAGAGGAAATATTTAAAAATAATTATGCTCAACAAATAAAGCAATTTACGGGAAAATTCCAAAGACTAGTGAGGGGATGACGATGACCTACCCGACTAGTTATTGGAGAAGGGTGAAAATCCTCTTGTGGATGAAAATCAATGATAGTTTAAATTATGGAGGATGTAGAGTTATTTTTCGGCCTTCAACAAGCAATCTTTCAATAGGGATACTGATTTTTTGCTATGGGAAGCGTTCACAATGCTAGTATTTTCGGTGGAAAAATCCATTTAAATCACAATACTTGGCTATGAATTCATTTTAATTTGCGTTTATGGTGGTGCCGACAATCTATACAATCTAGAAGTACAGAGACACTCTCTTTAACCTTCATATGCATCTTTATTAGTGTTAACGGTCTATATTTCCTATTGAAAGATGCATGCTCGAACCTAGGCCATTTGCGCAAGGGTCCCGCTTATACTTATCATAACTTCGTTAGCATGAATGATCCATATTTTTCACTGAAATATGCATAGTGGGATCTCGACCATCTAAACAAGGCTCCCGAATCCCCCTTATACTTACCATGCAAATTCATTGACACAGACAATCCAGATCCTCTGTTGAAAGGTGTGTGATCTGATCTCAACCATTCATGTGCTAACACCATCTTAGGAGTTGTATCAAGCAATGAGGTGATAGAAAGGGAGCAACATAAATAACATAATGTTAATCATAACATATTTCTTAAGTTAGTTTCTAAGTGAGAGAGATTCTAGCATGAAAGGTCACTTATTTAAATTTTATTGATAAATGTTTCTTGTATTCCACAATGCAGGAAACATGCACCTCCCCATTATGATAATATATTCAATGAAGTGGATTCAACATGCGAGATTGAATTATTCGATATCCTTCAACTAGGAATGTATGGGTGGGTGGTATTTTACGTTGTCAAAATCATTTAGGGATCACACCTAGCCCCAAATACAATAAACAAAATAGTTGTACAAACATGAGTAGTGAATGTGTTGCTAGGGAGATTTGAACCTTTGTGGTTTGGAATATCACCACACTCACTTTACCAACTAGTGAGGTCTTGTTGAATCTTGTATATATTTTAAGGAAGATCGATAATGCATTTTCATTTTTTATTAGATTTGTGTCATTGATTACGTAACTTGACTTTTTTAATACTATCATACTTTTGTCCAATACTCAATACGATTAAAAAATCCACAACCAATTCAACAAAATTTACTCATATAATAACTACACAATTGAGTAGTCATATTAATTGAGTCGGGGGAATTTTATGTTTCCAAAATCATTCATGGCTTGCACCTAATCCCCAACTATAATAAACAAAAGAGGTGCACAAACAATCTAGTCCATGAGGGGTGAATATGTTGCTAGGGAGATTTGAACCTTGGTGGGGGAAATGTTACCACACCCGCTTTACCAACTTGTGAACCATTGTTGAAACTTAAATAAATTTTAAGGAAGACCGATAATGCATTTTGCATGTTGTGATCAACACTATGTTGTTGATCACACTTCACTTTTCTAATACCACTAGAATATCAACCAAATACTTAACACCAATAGAAACTCCACAAGGGTTATTCATATAATAACTGCATAATTGAATAGTCACATTAACTACAATTTTATGTTGAATTTAACTTACTATTGCACAACTTAGATTAAGGATTCACTCACACATACTCAAAGAACAAATGTCAACTTGGTATTAAAAATGGAACTCATACATGTAGCATATGTGACTGCATTAGTCAATAAATTGCATAAATAACAAATCTATACCAAATGAAAAACCACAAACACAAAGGTACATAATAATATAGCTTGACATTGTTTTTAACTAAAGCTAACTCAATTTAGAAACATATACAATTACTTGGCTCAAAAAAATTACTTTAACATTTCTGAAAGTTAATTTATGGCTCTTTGGACCCCATACACAAATATATCTTCAGACAATTATAAAAAATGTAACATTCCTCTAAGTAACATCAATATTTAAAAGTAATGTAACTAAAATGAACTAATTTTGTTTTTCTTTGATAGAAAACCAACAGTAGTATAAGTTATAAGGTCTTGTTTGTAGGTTTGGAGAGTAAATTATCCAAGCCCACGTAAAACAAAGCTATAAGTTAACTAGTTGATTGCAAAATTCACTGGTACAAAGAGGCACCTGTTGGAAAAGCACACGTCACACACATGTCAAGCATAAGGTAAATCTAATCAAATGATTAAGATTATCCCATCATTATTTGATTGGTGGGATATGCAAGTATAGATACTGTTATCACTAAAGTTGAACCAAGACTACTAAATTTCAAGCTTAGAGAAATTTTAATGATAAATAAAAGAAGACTGAGAATGAAGTTTATTGACAGTGATGGTTGGTAATCAAACAACATGGAAACCAATGAAACATATAATTCATAAAACTGCAAAGCATATAATTTAATGTAAAATCCAACTACAAAAAATTCCACGAGTATGAATTTATGAAATAAACAAACAAGTTATGCAACAAAGTTTAAAGGTACTTACATATGAAACATAATAATTCTAACATGGATTAATATGACCACTCATAGAATAAAATAATGAACACATGTAAATTTATTATTAAAGAAAAACATGCTCATTTGGTCATAATCATTTCAAAGCAGTATTTCTGAATTAAAGATACGAGTACATATATGCCTTACAGTTCAAAACACTAGTTTGATCTCCATATATGATTCCAACCCCTTTTACATCTCATTACTGTCTATTATATACAAAATTCTTCAAAGTTTGAAACAGTTTCAAGATCCTATTTTCATGGATCGATCTTCCCAAAATAGTAAAGTCTTTAAACCTTAAACTTTCAAACTTAGACAAGTGTAATAAAAAATAAAACAAGACTATCTATTGCTAGTTGTCAAATTCTAATCATTTATGAATCAACTATCCTAAATATTCGACAACTAAAGAATTTTGGAAGCTTTTTCTATGACAGTCAAATCACTCAGAACCTGGGATCTCTTTTGCAACCTGGAATATTCAGCATCTTTGTTCTCCACTCGATTCTGCGATTCCTTGTTCTGGATCTTCATTTGTTCATACTGTTTCTGAATGGCCCTTTTATCCTTTAAGAAATCTTTGTATATGAGAAGAAGCTTTTGATAACCAGTTTCCTTTTCTTCCAAATCTTCTCATAATATTTTGTTGGCAGTCATCAGATTTTCATTTATGTTTTGAAGAAATTTAGTCTGCTCCTTGTAAGATTGTAAAGTCTTCTTAATTTGATTTAATTCTGGCACTACTTCAGTTTCTTTTATATCCATAAAAATTCATCTTCTTGCAGAGACCTCGAAACTGATCCATTTTCATTCTCAGAATAAGCTTGTTTATTTATGCAAAATCTTTTAGGTATACACCCTGCATTCCCTTGAAGATCTATGAAGTTATCATTTTCTGCAAAGTGCCAATCCTTTGATGCATGTATTTTTTCTTCACAATGAGAATCATTCACAACAACAAGTTTTCCAAAATCTTCATTTCTTCTTCTAGGATTATGCATCAGCTTCATTTCTGCTTCCAATTTTCTCCTTAACCTAGTCCTTGGCTTTAAATCAAAATCTTTTGTATTTAGGGTTTCAACCTGTTCTTCTTCCTTCAATCTTGATTTTTTATAACAATGCTAAGCATATCAGGGTTCTTTAAATCTTCTTTCATTTTCTTAACCAATGTTTCCCCTGTAGTTGAAACCTCGGGAAATAAACTATTTGCAACATTAGGCTTTTCTGTGAGATCTTTACCTTCATCTGCCACCTGCTTGGTCTATTATGCAAACTTCTTGGTCTGCTGACTTGCGTCCTCTGTTTTCTTGTATGAACTTTCTGACGTTCTTCCCTTTTCTTTAAATTTTTCTTCAAACCTTGATTCAAGGAGAAAACCATCCCAATTTTGTCCATCTTTGTTCAAGTGAGAAATTATCAGCAATTTAATCAAACCCTGATGATAAATGGAACAGGCAGTATGTTCTGGATGGGTCTGAACCCATGTAACCATTCTTTGCAGACTTTTAAACAAATAAAATGGTAAATTGAGCCTTAGACTTCCATTAAGATGCATTAATAGTCGTAAATGACACTTAAGAATTCTATCATAATGACCCTCACAGGTTATATAATTTTTCACCATTTTTAATGGAATCTGCCAATTTGGTTTAATCTTGCTTATATGAATACCATTTTTCCAATTTAACTTCTCAAACCATGGTAACAAAAATTCACCATAATTACCTTGAAATTCTTGTTGTTTAAACCATTTTTCTCCCTTTGCTGGAACACCAATTGCTTATGCAATAGATTCTTCATCAACCGTAACCTTTAAACTTTTAAAATCCACAACTCCATCTCTATAATTCTTTATAAAATCTCAGGTCACTTGAATGTTATAACCCTGCAATCTCTCATAGAAAGGAAACCATCCAACATCTCTCATTAATTGCGTTGATCTTGGAAACTGCATAATCCACTGTATATTGTCTGGTTCAAGCCTGCAAATCAAACCTCCAGGCTTCTTCTTCACCATGTTGTCTGAGATTTCATCCATAATTACCCTATATATTTTGACAATTCCATACAATGTAGTCCAAAACAAAGTTAAGCAGGTTAAGCTAATGAATGACAAGACATTACAGGGTTAAATAAAAAGCTAAACCATCTATGTCCATCATGTATGATGATGTCGATGCCTGTGGGTACGAATTTGAAATGATATCAACGCCCGTGGGATACTTAGAGATTGCCATGATTCAAATGGTCCATGCATACACTATATATGCTTTAAAGAATAAGCATAATTTATTAAACTCATGGTACAAGATCTTGCCACCCATGTCCATCAATAATTACCCACATCTTATCACTGGCAACTTTATTACCCATAACATTTTAATATATGCTGCCAGGCTACAATTCACTAATCAAATGAACAATATCAATGTTCTAAGCATGATACATTATTTACCATAACATTTAATCGATAAATAAGACCCCTTTTTGAAAATCAATATGAACAACGAGCCTTGTTTTATTTTAATAAGTGGAACATTTAAACCAAAAACCAACTAGGGTAAAAACATTAAAATAAAACAAACAAGGATTCTAAAGGAAAAATAAGTTGGACAACCAGAAGTCACTATACAAGGTTTGACATTTTAAAGTAAATCTAGAAAGCAACTCTAGAGATAACAGATACTTTAGGTGAAGTGGTAAGTCCTCAAAGTGACACCATTTCTCTTTACAGTTTCGGGTCTAGGACTTAGTCCTACATTCTATGCTCATTTGTAGACACTTAACCCATGAATTTTCCGCCCAACTATCATTTGTGAAGTGGTAAACATAGTTTCCTTTCTTAGGATTTTGTTTGGGCGACTGCAAGTGGGAAATACTTGTGGTACGCAAGATAGACATAATCTCTCTTCCAGCTCCCTTGTAGGGTTCCCATCTTCTTGAGGGTACTTGCACCTTGGGTTATAGTTGCATGAGGGTTATTGCAACCTCACTATCCAAGGATAACCTTCAAAAGGTCTATCGTGTTCATATTTTCACTAATTGAACTCAAGACTTGACCACCTTGGTTTTCTATTTGGGAGAGTGGGTTTTCTTGACTATATTTTATAATCTTTTATAGGAGTGTTGATTGTAATTTTTTGAACCCATAGAAGGATTTATAAATTTTATTTTTGAATTGAAGGTCATGGATAAATCTCCTGATGATACCAAAAAAGGGACCCCTATGCAAGGGGATCCTTTTGTTTTTCATTTATTTGGAAACGTTGGTGCTCCTTTAATGACCACCTTGAATCTTCCTATATTCACTGTGGGGATGTCAGTTTGTTTTTTTTTCACTCTAAATGTTTCAAATTATTCTCATGAAAGTTTTTCATGAACCCCAACCCGATTTCAAGCCTTTTGGCTTCTCTGCATAGTTTAATGCCCAATCCCTCTATGCACAAATTTTAAATTTTTTTTGACTAAAACTGAAACACATGAAGTTATTTTTCCAAAATTAAACAATTCATAAATTTTCTTTTCTACCAAAATTTCAAACTCGGAAATTTTGGGACAAACAAACACACTTAAAAATGAAACGGTTGTTTTTTACCAATGGTCCAAGATAAAATCCCTAAGGGAAAACATGTTTCCGTGAGAGAGAAGATTTTATTTTCAGACAAAATTTTACATTTTCATAACATCGGTACTTATCTTTTCCTTCCTCAGAAAATGTGCTAGAATATCTCTGACAAAACTACACGGACTGTCTAAAATTCAGCACCTCAAAATTTGTGCCACATGTGTGAAACAATACAGAATACTGTCTGATAGCAACATTTATTACACCTTGATTTATGTGCCATTTACAGTCTGACAACAACATTAAATGTTGTACCTTCCTCCTCAAAGTCTGTGCAAGAGTATGGACAAGTACAGTATGAAACTGTACGGATCTTCTTGAAAATATATCCAACTTTCTGCAGTAGATTGCCTCGAATTTCGTGCCAAATTTGTCTAGAAAATTTAGCCAAAATTTATTGGGAAACGTGCCCACTTCAAATTCTGGAAATATCTGAAATTTTCTCTTACTCTTCAAATTTTGTTTTTCTCAAACCCTTTTCTTCATGTTCTTCTCTCTCTCTCCAATCTTCTCTTTTGAAAGTGAACAATGAATTAGATTTGCCTTGCCCTAGCCCTTTTTGTTCATGGTAACTTATTCTTTCAATTTAATGGTCAAGATTAGATTAGATGAAGGGTCCACATTAAATGCTCCATTAAATATTAATTAAATGACATTTAGTGCACCTCATTTCATTTAATAAAGTTAGAACAACCCCTTTTAAATAATCACTCACTTAACTTTATTTAAATATGAACTTAGGAAAACCATGACTTAGCTTTTTTAATAAAGTCACTTTAAAAATATAAAGTACTTCTCACTTCATTAAATACAAATTGAATAGGAGTAACAACTTAAATGTCTTTGTCCACCCCAAGGCAAGTCTAGGTGGACAAACACTTCTCGTTAACCCAAAAAATCCCTCACTCAGCTCCACATGGCCTACACCACCCATGGACACCCACACACGACCCTCATTTGACCCCATTTGACCGCCACGCCCTCAAAAAGGCTTGAAAATATGAAAAAGGGCTTAAAAACCCCTAAAAAGAGCCAAAATAGATCTCATAGGGGCTGAAGCCTCCAAAAGGGGGCTAAAACCCCTCAAAGGAGCTTAAAACCCCCAAAAGAGCTAAAGATTGAGAGAAAGGGGCTAAAGCCACAACCAGGGGCTTAAAGCCCTAAAAATCTTATAAATAGAGGGGTGGGGGTCACTCTCAAGACATTCCTTATTTCCATATTGTTATGTTGCCTGAGTGAGTGCCTTGAGACCATTTTCCTCTCAAGCCATTCACTCTCCCTCTCCTCCATCCCTCCATTGAGCCAAAGGCTCCCATTCCTTTGAGAGGTGCTCCCCAAGCTAGGGCATGGTGGCTCATTTCCACCCATAGAAGGTATACTTTTTGTTTCATGTTGTGTTTATTTTAGTTTTTCTAACATATCTTTGCTTGCAGGTTTATTGCCTAACATGTTCTTGCAGGTCTATTGTTTCTTAACAGTTGTATGCAGGGCCTTGGAGTTTAAACCCTAACCTTGCATGCATAAGGGTTTTTTATTTCTGTTGTATTTTGTTTTCTGTCTGTTTTTATTTCACAACCACTAGGAACCCTATCCTTTCGTCCTATAGATGGAAGGTAGTCGTTCCTGCTCTGTAGCAAGGGAGAAATCCCTACTACAGATCTGGCGACCATACCAGGTCGATCCCACAGGATCTCTGGGTTTTATTTTTGCAGTTTATTTTTATTTTCCCTAGTTTAAATATATGTCAAATCTAGCTTAGATCTATGTTTTTTCTGCATTCTTAATTACTGCCGAGCCTCCTTAAGGCCAATCCGAACCCATTTGGCCATAGTACAGGTTACCGTCAGCTATATCTGGCTAAGGATCAAAAAAATTTACCTTTCAGAGTAGGTCGCTCTTATTGGGATGAAAGGTGCGACTAGGTCGCTCATTCAGGCCCAAAAGGTGCGAATAGGTCGCTCATTTTGCCCCGAAAGGTGCGACCCCATCCCAGAAGCTAGCTCGCTTCTATTTGCAGTTTCTGAGCAACCCCCTCGCCTGTTTTGGGGAAAATTTGGTGACCCCTTCTCCACATTTGCCCCGAAAAGAGCGATCTGTCTCTCAGATTTTGATTTTTAAAAATTAAGGACTGTTAGTGCAGCTCAGCCACCTCTGTCCATCAAATCTGTTTCTATTTCTTTTTAGTATTTGTTCATTTTATTACAACATGTGTAAATCAATGGTAAATGAAATGGTTAATGGATTAATGAATCTGATCAAAGCTTGATTAAAAAATTACTGTATTTAAAATCAACATCTTGCCTAGCCCTTCCTCCTCTACCCAGTCATCACCCTTCGGGGTATTCTGGGATAAGACGAAGGGTGAATCTCGTATAGTAATAGGCACTTCACTTGGCATTTTTCAAAACTACTAAAAATGGGTGACTTGGAAGGTAGAGGGGGTAGTAGGCCCAGGGGGCCTCACAACGCTCAGCGTCCTCCCTATTAACCAACCTTGCATCCGGAGGGTGACCTGTGGATCTACAGATGGGCTTAGGCCCATTGTGTTGAGAGCCCAACACCCTTTCCTGGTTGAAGAGAAATATAGGTGCAAGGCAGTCACCTAGTCAGGCTATCATAGTTCGGATTCACAAATGGTACATGTTTAAATTTTTTATTATCATTTACTGCTTTCATCGACAATGTTCTGAACTCTGCGAAATATTCATAAACCATTTAAGCAGCCACTAAGCATAACAGAAAGACAAAATACATACACACAAACCATACCATATAAAACAACCAAATTCAGTTCATGACGCTGAGTGAGCCATTAAAATTTATAATTTACACTAAGTCAAACATCTGCAGTCTTTGAGGAAAGAAGTTCCTGACCACCTTAACCGTGGGAAGTACTTGGGATCAGCCCAGAAACTCATTGTGAGGAGTATCACGGGAACCCCAAAGTAGCTGGCCGCTGAGAGGAATTGCCAAGCGAAACGGGCAATGACCCCCACTGATTGACTAGCACTCCCATGAGGAAAAATCCAAGCGTTGTCTTCTGGCAGTCTTGGTGGCCGAGTGACCACTTGAAGCCAATAGGAAGCCATTAAAATTGGGGTCCAAAAATCATTACCATATTTCACCATTTTGACATACAAATCAGACACGATTGATCCCCCACGTTCTTCCTCACGCTTGAGAGGCGACCCACCACAGTTCGGGTCCTTGCACCAACACCGTCGAGACCATTCTTGACGACCCTATACACCACCAGAAGGCCATACAACCTCTGATTCAGACTCAGAATCATACCAATCTGAGCCAGACCTGCATACTGCACCATCTAGCCCCATGGCTGGTACAAACCCGGATCCATTTTTCGGCTTAGTGATTGGCAGTGGACCCATGTCCACACCCCACACCACCACCAACACCTCTACTGGTGGCCCCAGCACGGTCATGCAAACCGTCATAAGCCAGCTACCACCACCCACATTGACCAGTCAAGTTGTCCCACCTGTAACACATGGGGACAGTATGCCTTCCATCCACACTGTCCCACTTGGGATACATGGGGGCAGTGGCCCTTCCACCTACACTCCCTCTCCTGTCACATATGGGGGCATTGGCCCTTCCACTCACACGATTCCTTTTACGACACGTGGGCGCTGTGGCCTGTCCACAACAGTGCCACAATTACCCCCAGTTATGCATGTGCATCATGTCCCTGCAAACTCCACCACCATTGCTACCCCATCTCACATCAACCTTGGGTCAAACCTTCCTTTCATGTCATGTCTCAACTTTCCTGACTTGGCTCGGTTAACAAATGACCCTATCCGCCATCAAACGTTTTGGCCTCCCATGCCAACCAAACTCCCCTCATACATTCCCATGTTTGAAGGAAAGGCAGGGGAGTGCCCCCAAAACCACATCATGACGTTTCACCTATGGTGCTCATCAAATAGCATTGTAGATGATTCAATTAGGCTCCAATTGTTACAAGACACCCTCACAGGTGCTGCAGCTAAGTTAGTACGTCGAGCTACCACAAGCCAAGTACTCGGATTTCAACTCCCTGGATTTCATGTTCCTGCAATATTTCCAACTCCCCGTTATATATGATGAAGGGGTGGAGATCTTGTTATCTTGCCGCCAGAATATTGTGACCCACATAACCGACCACATTCATGAGTAACGGCGACGCCGTAGTTTGTGCAAGATCCAACTTGATGACAGGATCTTCCTGGATTGGTTCCTAAAAACCTTGCTACCACCTATAGCAAAGGATGTCGCATCTGAAAGTCCCTAATTCAAAGAGGAGGCCATCTTGAAAGCCCAGCAGTTTGATCTGATCTATGCATAGTATGGATACCTTTACACTGTCATTCCAGACACTCCCCGTGCAAGCACCTCCTACTGGGATGCACCGAGGGCATCCCATGCCACAGATGACATCATAGGTTCTGTCTCCCGCCAACCACAGCACCGTCTGACACCACCTACAATACCACCACAACCAAGCAACACCCCTAGTGTTTCCTACCAAAACCAAACTTCGAACTATGCAAGAATGATGTCCCAGTCCGGAGCCACAACTTCTTATGCACAACCTGCGCCACCGCAGTAGGCCTAGGAATTAGCTTGGCCAACACAACGATACGTGAGACAAATGCCCACATTTGTGGCACCAACACCCACCCAAGTCTACTATGCACCACCGTTACAAGCTGTTCAAGCCCCTGCCCCTGCTCCACCTGCTCCATTGGGACAGGTATTTGCATAGCAAAACCGTCCCAACCAGCCAGCCCCCAATAATGAACAAGGGAAAGCCAGGAATAACTGACCCCAAAACTAAGGCAACAATCAACCGTAGGGAGGCGGTCAACAACCAAATCCTCCCAACAATGTCGCGGTGAACCAGCCAGCCCAAAATCCTCAACGACCAAATGCACCAAGATGCAATGCTCCGTTGCATGCAAACCAACCGTGCACACTATGCGAGGTCTACGAGCACTACACATACAAGTGTCCCTTCATGGGTCGCGCTAAGCAGGCCATTAGGAACGAGGTTCAACATGCCACCAATACAACAGACCAAGCCCAACCCAACCCGGCACCACCAGAACCTCCTCCTATGGTGCTCCAAAACCCATTACCAATCTAAGGAATGGTGGCAACTGCACCCCCTCCCCAACCCAATCCAAACACCCCGGGGACACCTTCGACGGCAGAAACAGGTGTTCACCACCTGCTAGATATGACAACTAAAGAGGTCAATTTACAGACCAGATGAAATCGGTACAGAACCAACACTGAACCCGCTGACACATCAACGGCATCTATGTATAAAATAGCCAATGCACCTCTTTAGTTACCCCCTTTCCCGTGCCCCCCCATACGTTGGGTTTCCAACAATGCCACGGCTAGAGCTGTTGTCACCTACAACATCGAGGATGATTTGGCCCAAACACCTACTGCCATGTCCGCTCTTGAGGTACTCAAAACTTTCCCAACGCAGTGGAAAGCCTTACTAGCAACCCTTGGTACCGTGGACCCCTCTGACTCCATGTTAATCACATTCAACATGGAGAATGGAGAACCACGGATGCCATCAACCATTGCCTTCCAAATCCCAGTGTCTATCCAAAATTTGGTCATACACCGATGCATAGTGGATGAGGGAGCATCCATGTGCGTTATGTCTACCCTAGTCTGACAAAAACTTAGATCCCCAATTCTGCAACCATCCTCTACTACTCTGTGGGCTTATGATGGCCATCCCACTAAAGCCCAAGGAATCCTCCCCCACGTCCCCATCACATTAGTCGAGAAAATAGTACTAATTGACATAGAGGTTGTCAATGCTCAATTTGACTATAATCTTCTCCTCGGAAGAAGTTATATGTATGCCATGAGAGCTGTAGCATCAACTATTTTCCATCTCATGATGTTCCCCCACGAAGGGAAAATCATGACTATTGACCAACTGACTTATCATGATCCATAAGGGCTAACAACACCCGCTAACATTGTCCCTACGATCAACACCATTGATCTGCAAGGGCTGACCACACCCGCCAATGTTATTCCTACGGTCAACACCATGGTTGACAACATACCAGCCTCCCCATTGTTGAATGTGGGTCCTGTGTTGTTTGTCGATACCACCATGACGGATTCTTTCCCCTTAGTGTCACCACTGCCAACACCAAATGAGACTGCGGATTTGTGCATGCTCTCATCCAGCACTGTTGTACCCAAACAACAACCGTAGCCGCAACCCCAACTGCAACCGCAACACCGTCCGCAGCCGCAACATCAACAATATCCACAACATCATCCCCAGCCGCAACATTACACGCAGTCGCAACCACAACCGCATCCCCACATACAACCATCAGGGAGTTATCTGGGCTCCTCCCTGGTCCACACAATTCCCTTCCTCTTTCCCCCACCTAGTGTCATGAGCAAGATAGTAATGGCTACCTTAAACTTACCCAATTTTACATTGGGAATTCCCGTGTGGTACCTGGATCCACCGGCTCAACAACCAATTCCCCAGGTAGTCTTAACCCCCGTGCAACCCATTGCAGTCGAGTCTCATCCTCCACCCGGCCCGCAAAAACCAACCACCACCACCGCACCTGCACCGTCCCACCCAAAAAGGGCCAGGGGAAAAAGTGCGAAAGCTACCGTTGAACCTCGACAGATCTCGCCTTGCGCCATCTGTGAAGAACAGGGCCATCCAACTCAAAACTGCCCTGAGATTCCCATAATCCACGAGCATTTGGATGCCATGGATACAAAGAAAAATCTCCCCATGGTTGATCTCCTAAGCGGGCCAATAGTGAGAAACAAGTCATTGAGAACAAACCATGCTTGCACCCTTTGTGGATTGTATGGACACTATTCTCACCATTGCCAGGACTTGTCCGAGTTTCGAACGGCTCTAGCCAACCTTCGACAACATTCCCTTGAATATGAGATCACTCTGATCGAAGAAGTCCATCCCCCACCTCCTTCTTTAGACACCATGTCCATTTACATGATGTCTAGTTCTACAGACCCTCTTGTCTCCACCATCACTGACGGTCCATCAGACTTGTCCCTTCGTTGCTTCCATAATGGTGAGGAGATACTTGAAGCCTTAACCTCTCTGGAGTACCCTTGGGACAACATGCACCAACCATAGTCACAACTCCATCCTCAACCACAACACCATCCGTGGCCGCAGCTCCATCCACAGTAGCTGCAACCTCAGTTACCAGGGAAACATTGGGGTTCATTCCCGATCAACACAATCCTTTTCCTTTTCCTTTTCCTTTTGCTACCATTCGGGATTATGAGTAACTCTGTCTTCAAAATCCGTAATCTACAAGATTTCACACTGGGATTTCCTGCGTGGTACCTTGAACCACCTACCCTACCTCTGAGGCCCCAAGATGTGTTGACTCCTGTCCAGCCAATTGAGATGATGTTGCACCTACCTCCGGGTCCATCAAAGACTCCTCCCATCTCCAGGCCTGCCCCTCTTCCTCCAACAAAGACTAGGGGAAAGGCCACAGAAAATACAACCAATACCATTTACATGATCGCTAGCACCAGTCGCCCTTCCGTCTTATCGCTTGTGGAAGATCCACCTGATCTATCACGACACCACTTACGCAATGACAGAGAGATCTGTAAGACTGCCTCTGGTTTTACCCCATTCCCTTTAAACCATAGTATGGAATCGGTTCTTCCCATAAAAGACCATATTCCATTACCCTGCCTTGCTAATGACCTTCGTCTCGACAAGGGGGCATACCTTTTCGCTGACTCAGACAGTCGAATCTTGAAGAAGCCGCACAACGGGCTCCACCTCAAGAGAGTATATGCATGATATAACCATTATGAGTCCCTTATAGCGTAGTTTTTTCCCTTTTTGTTTTTAAATTTTTTTTCACCACAAGTCAGGGGTAGCACCATTAGCTGCCAGTTCAGAGTCACCCAGAGCCTATTTGAGACACCTCTCACACCTCCGAGCTCAAATTTTCATCCTCTATCTTTTTATGAGACCATTGTCTCATGTTTAACAAGTAATTTTTCAGGACCACTTCCTGGAAGTTACCTCAATTTGCGTACCACATAGTGAATGTAAAGTGTCTCTGAACCTGTACTTGCATCACACTTGCATTCCGCCACTCATGCGGGTTCTCGGTCCACCGCCCGTAAGGCACATCATTTTTTTTAGCATATAACTGTCTAATCCATCCACCGCACCTTATGCGGATCTCCGGACCATCATCCGGAGAACGGATCATTTCCTTTGCATACATTTGGCATATAACTGCCTCCGGAATTGTACTCACATCACATGTAGTCAAGTTCGTCCACAAAAACTCACACACGACTCTCCTGACCTTTTTCCGAGAGCCACCTCGCTTTGCGTGCCTCTGTCACACCGTCTCACGTGCCTCTACCGCAATCTATCCCATGCATGTATTGGTATGTCTATGAGCCACCTGCTCCATCCATACTGCATGGGAGACCTTTGGACCATTGTCCACTGTCCCAACATGGGGCACCACCTTTGCCACCGCAATCGGTTGACCATATTAGAGTTTCTTTTAAGCCCTTTTCTGACTCCTAAAATAATGAAAAGATGGACGAGCGTAGTTGCTTCCTTTCCCGCTCATTAAAGTATAGGAAAAGGCGTCTACATCGTCTCATTTATCTCCTTTTGCGGACTATGTAGACCATCAAATGAAAAGGACCACCTTGGCACATTCAATCCAAGACCGTTCCCCTCTACATACTTTCATGCTTTCTCGGGTAGAGGGGCCGAACTTTACGAAAAAGCTCATCATGGGTTGTCGTTAAGATCTATTCCAACCTTCTCATCAAGAAACGATCACTGAGCCAACTTGGTCTCGTTCTTCGTGCTTTCAGACTCTCTAAAATTGAAAGCACCATCGAACATTTACTTTCTCGGGCTCGCCAAAAATCCACGAGATCATACCACAACGGTGTTTCTAGACACCACCCCACATATAACAATTTGGTAGCATTCCCACTTTGGGTCACCTTTTTTCAGAGTACTCTCCAATGTGTCTTCCTTGGATCCCATTAGTACCAAAAGTATCTACCTCCCTCAAGTATTTCTTGTCTGTAGTGACATTCCCGGTATTACAACTATGATCCCATTCCCATGAGTAAATTTCATTTGCTGCCTGGTCCACCCTGTCGTCATACTCTGAAAAAAGGAAGTTTGAGTCTGCTACACTCCCTCTGCCCCTGTTCAACTCTTTCCCTCTGCCCCCCCCATTCAGTGGGTCAGTCCTTAGATTGTCTCACATCTTTCGGTTATCTCCCTCACGCTTCTGGTCAAGGAAACACCATTGTCTTGACCAGGGGTAGGTCTCCCTCTGTCGACGACAACACACATATTCCAGAGGATAGACCCAGAGGTCCCTGTATCTTGGTTTCATTAACCTCATTGATGAGTTCCTTAGACCACTTGAGAGGAGTCCTTAATGCCTCTCGGGATGGTTTTTTCTCATGTGCTCAACTCCAACTACATCATCGCACCATTGAGATTCATACAGGGTATTTGTCTGTGCAGTATTTGGTCGAAGACCCCATATGTCACCTGACTCTAGCACATTGATGAGTCTATTCAAGGGACCTAAACAAGTTTATGTCCCTTATGATTTCTAGGTTGCGTTGGAGAAAGTGTTCAGAAGCCCCACCAGTGATTATATATAGATTTATGGTTGATGCAACATATTTGTACCACAGAGACTCTGACTCTCCATCAGTGAGTCCATACAGCTATGTATCGTTCCAGATCCAGCGGGCCATTAGTCATGAAGATATAGCATTACATAGGTCCAGTGTAGCAGTTCTTCAGATCAATATTGTATTCATCCTCTCATTGAGGCAACCACTATGTATCATCAGTTGTACATGATCGGCTCTTGTATTATATAGCATAGATCACATTATTCTTTTGACATTTTTACGAGCATGGGGATGCCCGCCTCGTCTATATACATGTCACACATTATTTGTATCTCACCCATTGATGGGAACCATATTAATACAAAAACCAAAAGCCACCATGCCTCGGCCCAGGAAGCACCACCTCTCCCCAGAAAATCCTATGATGTTCATCATCCATACAATGAGCTCCTGCCCTCACACATCAGGGGGCAATTTGTTAACCTAAAAAATCCCTCACTCAGCTCCACATGGCCTACACCACCTAAGGACACCCACACACGACCCTCATTTGACCCCATTTGACCCCCACACCCTCAAAAAGGCTTGAAAATATGAAAAAGGGCTTAAAACCCCTAAAAAGAGCCAAAATAACTCTCATAGGGGCTAAAACCCCTCAAAGGAGCTTAAAACCCCCAAAAGAGCTAAAGATTGAGCGAAAGGGGCTAAAAGCCCCAACCAAGGGCTTAAAGCCCTAAAAATATTATAAATAGAGGGGTGGGGGTCACTCTCAAGACATTCCTTCTTTCCATATTGTTATGCTGCCCGAGTGAGTGCCTTGAGACCATTTGCCTCTCAAGCCACTCACTCTCCCTCTCCTCCATCCCTCTATTGAGCCAAAGCTCCCATTCCTTTGAGAGGTGCTCCCCAAGCTAGGGCATGGTGGCCCATTTCCACCCATAGAAGATATAATTTCTGTTTCATGTTGTGTTTATTTTATTTTTTCTAACATATCTTTGCTTGCAGGTTTATTGCCTAACATGTTCTTGCAGGTCTATTGTTTCTTAACAGTTGTATGCAGGGCCTTGGAGTTTAAACCCTAACCTTGTGTGCAGAAGGGTTTTTTTTGTTTTTGTTCTATTTCATTTTCTATCTGTTTTTTTTTCACAACCACCAAGAACCCTATCCTTCCGTCCTATAGACGGAAGGTAGCCGTTCCTTCTCTGTAGCAAGGGAGAAATCCCTACTACACTTCCTATGTAACTTTTCAACGCTCCCTCTTACCGAGGAATGTGTTTTTCACCACTCCCAACTTATCTTTGAAGTAGAGATGCTTTCATCTACCCAAAGCCTTTGTGAGAATGTCAACCACTTGCTCATCTGTAGAAACATACTTTTATGCAACTAAACAACCCCTCTCTGAACATAGTCTCTGATAAAGTGATAGATGATCTCTATATGCTTCGACCTGTCATGAAATATTGGATCCTCAGAGAGCTTGATCATCTGATTATCATAATGTATAATTGTAGGATTCAACTCCTGATCAAATGAGCCAACCATCATCTTGCTAAGCCACAAAGCCTCATAACTAGCCTGACTGGTTTCCATATACTCGTCCTTGGAAGAACTCAATGCCATGGAATTTTGCTTCCTACTGAACCATGACACAACTTTCGAACCCAAGCTGAAGAAACAACCAAAAGTTCTCTTCTGGTCTGAAACACTACCTTCCTAATCTAAATTTGTAAAGCCAATGAATCCCACTCTACCAGATCTCCTGAAATCCAAACCATAATCAGTTGAACCTGTAAGATATCTCAATATGTGTTTTGCAGCAGTTGAATGCACTCTCCTGGGATCCACCATGAGCTGACTAAGAGTGTTCACTGCAAAACTCATATCTGGTTTGGTGTTGACCAGATACATCAATGAACCAATAAGCTGGTGATATAGAGTAGGGTCCACCAACTCTCCCTAAGCATGAAGCTTCGTCCAGTTGGTGATCATGGGTGTAGACATGGGTCTGCAATCAATCATCTGAAATCTCTTCATAGAATCTGCGACATATTTTCCTTGCCCCAGAAAAACATGTACATCCTCCTTCCAAACCTCCATCCCCAAATAATAGTGCATCAACCCAAGTTCATACATCTCGAACTTTGAAGCAATATCCTTCTTTCATGCATCAATCAGGTGCTCTCCCCCAGTAATGAACAAGTCATCAACATACAACGAAAGAATAAGTGGAACACCACCAACCACAATGTAGTATAGGTTGGGATCCGCTTCACTCTTCTAAAACCCAATCGAAATCAAGTAGGAATTGATCCTGGAATACCAAGCCCGAGGGGTTTGCTTCAGACCATACAAGGCCTTTTTCAGCCTGCAAACATGAGAATCTCTCTCATACACCTCAAATCCCTGTGGCTGCTCCAAATACACCTCCTCCTATAGAAAACCATTGAGAAAAGTGATTTTCACATCCATCTGATGGATATTCCAACCCATCTCTGCCATGACAGAGATCACTAATCTGATCGAAGAAAATATGGCCACTGGTGCAAAGGTCTCATCATAGTCAACTCCCTCTACCTGTGAGAACCCACACGCAACAAAACGATCTTTGAACTTCTCAATCCTGCCATCTGCAGCATGCTTTATCTTGTAAATCCACTTGGAAGTCACAATAGACTTCCTCTCTCGTCTCGGAACCACTTCCCACACCCCATTTTTCATGATGGAATTGTACTCTTCCATCATGGCATCTCTCCAAACATGGTGTACGGAAGCCTCCACATAAGTGGTAGGATTGGTGTCATGTAAGCTAGTCACTTGTGCCATATAGCTGGAAAATCTCTCAGGTGCCCTTCTCTCTCTAACCTCCCTCTTGGGTGGTCCAACTAACTCCTTTGCTTCCTTCATCAACTCCTTAAGCCAACTTGGATTTCTCTTCCTGCAGGAAGCATCCTATCTCATACTCTCCTCTACCTCCTCATCATACACCTGTCTCCCTGAAGAAGTACCAACAACCTGAGAACCTGTTCCTGGTGAACTTGAAACTATATAACTAAAACTTGAATCACCTGAAGGTGTAACCTGTGAACCTGTGATCCATGAACCTGTCCCTGTACCAGAAGTACCTATGAACTGAGCCCCTGAAATTAAAGAACCTGTGACATGTGACCCAGTCACACTTGAAATCAATGACCCTGTACTCTAACTTGCTGAACTCTGAACTATCACCTGTGGAGTACTCTGCTGCTCCTCCATATCAGAATCTAGAGACCTCCTGAAGGCTTTCCCCTCCTCAAAATTCACCTCCCTTCTCACCAAAACTTTCCTTTGCGTAGGAAGGTATATGCAAAATTCCTTTGATGTCTCATCATAACCAACAAAGATACCCCGCTCACTTGTAGCTGTAATATTCCTTATATGATGTATAGATAAGAATATTAACTTGCTGCAATTTTTTTAAATTAAAAATTCTGAAATTGAATTAATTCACACAAAGCCTTCTCGGACTGGGCAAATCAAGGATTCCTTCTGGGAAATTTTGCAAGAAAAAGGAGTGAGTAGTGGGCAGAAAAAAAATATATATTAGACATAGAATTTCCTCTTCCCTAACAAATTTAGATCTAATGCCATTTAGGGTTCAGAGTCCGCTCCGCGGAAACCTACTACCACGCTTCTGGGCAGTCAAACCGTGAAACTAGGAAAAGTAGTTCGGTTTGTTTCAACCAGGGGCTTCTGGAAACTTGCAAAGGGTTGTTATAGCATTAATTTAACATAATAAATAGTTTTGGACAGTTTTCATAAGTTCTGGAAAGTTCTAAGTAGTTTCGGAGAAATGTTGGTTTTTTCGACAGTTTTGGCCTAGTTAAACCTGACGTAGTGGAGGATCCAAAAATGCATTATGGTCCCAAATAAAAATGGTTCTGGAGTTATGTAAGGGAAGTTGGGTCTGTCAGTGACCCACAGGAACTAACGGGGATCAGTTTGAGTTAGCAGAACTCATTTTACATCAAATTTCGCAAGACTAGTCATTGGAAGCTAGCAATCTAGCTAGAGTCTAAATTTAAGCAGTTAATTCGTGTAAAATTAATTTCTAAGATACATATGATTTATGAAAGAGATAAATAACATCCCACTAAACATATAAAATCTCTTCAGATAGTCCCCCAACCTTGCATATTTCTCATAGCACTCAGATGCATCAATTTTCCACCATACATTGATAAAATAAGCTTTTTTGGGGAAACTGAAGACATAATTCTTTTTGTACAGATATGTTTCGACCTGATATATATAAATTATAGATTAATATTCTGCTACAGATCATAAATTATATACTAAACTGACCATTACAGGGAGACTCCAAAATAAGGGGCAGGAGGCCCAGAACATGACCGACAAAAGAGGCTGTGAGCATAGGTGAAGCATGGGCTTCACTGGATCTCAACCTGAACGTGATGGAGGCTGAAATTAACTCTGATAATACTTCAATGGCTGCAATGTAGCGCTCCATACCTACAATAGAAGAGAAAGGGAGATGGAAGAGAAGGGAGGAGGGGTTTGGGCATCATCGCCCAATGGTCTGAGGCACAACACTCAGAGAATATGCTCACATAGCATAACCAGAATATCAAATCATCAAAACTGAAGCAATGGGTTTAAATTCATCTTTTATAGAATTATGGATGACCTGCTTGGTAAGTTGAGGCCAATGGTGACCTGTGAGAGAAAGTCAACCCCATCGTGACCTAACCCTAGCCACAAAAGCGCCCCCTTTGGGAAATTAAGAAAGTAGGACCATGTGGAATTGTTTCCAAGTCCAAATCATCCTTCACAATTAGAAACTGCACCCTCGCTTAGTCAAAAGCTACCTCTTTTGAGTTATGACATCTTTCTGCTTTTCCTGGGTCATAAGGAAACTTTTTCTTTCCTTCAAAAACTTTCCTGCTTTTACCTCTGTCTTCTTTTTTTCCTTTTAGGCAACTTCCCTTTATTATCCTACTTGCTTTTGTCATGGACTTTCTTATTTTTACCAAGGCAAGTTAACTAGCTTTCCCCAATGTGCCCTCCTGACATGGCAACCTTAATTCCACATCATTATTGTGCATAATAAATAAAATTGCTGAAATAAAATTAATACATGCCTTAGAACAATTATTAGCAATATTTTTCCTAGGAATAATAATTAATGTCAATTTCAACCCCTAGGAATTTCATCATGGTCAACACTTTTAATGTCCCAAAAAATGGGGACATGACAGTAGGCTCCAACTTTGTCCTCTTCTCAGAAGGGACATGAGAGTATGTAAGGAAACCAAAAATGCGAAAGTGACCTATCTTGGGAACTTTCTCTGTAAACATCTCCTCAAGAGTTTTGCACCCTAATGCACGGTGCATAATCCTGTTCAAAACATAAACAACAGTGCTACAAGCCTCTGCCCATAGAAAGAAAGGAAGACTCAAATCATGCAACATGGCTCTAGGTGCACCCACTATTGAATGAATCTTCCTTTCAGCCACTCCATTCTGGCGTGGAGTTTCAGTAACTGTCAACTGCCTCTTGATCCTCTCCTGTCGATAATACTGATCAAATGCATGGGAAGTATACTCACCCCCATTGTTTGACCGAAATACCTTGATCTTCTTTCTTGTCTGGTTCTCCACAAGAGCTTTGAACTCTTGGAACCGAAGCACGACTTCCTCTAATCTCTTTCTTCTAAGGAAATAGATCCAGGTCTTCTTGGAAAAGACATTGATGAATGTGACATAATACTTGTATCCTGTCAAAGAGGTAGAGGACATGGGACCACACAAATCTGAATGTATCAACTGAAGCACTCCCTCTTATCTAGAATTACTGCTCGAAAAAGAACTCTTAGTGTAATTTCCAAAAGCACACCCTCTACACACACCACTCGACTTTGTGTTGAACTATGGCATACCTGTCATCATCTCTCTCATCATCCTCAAAGCTAGATGATGAAGATGGGCCATCCTCCTATGCCATAGCTCACACAAATCACTACTTCTCTAAGTGAGTGACAATGCATGATGTGGCTCAAAGAGAAGCTTGTACATTTTCCTGCATATAACTCCAATCACCCGTGAATTAGATGGACTTGCTTCCTTGGGAAAGATGTGAACTTTCCCATTAAGAAAATATACACCGAAGCCTCTGTCCTCAATCATCGAAACTGAAACAATTTTCTTCTTGAGCCCAGGGACATACAATACATCCCTCAGATACATAGGATGCATGGACTCCCTGTCAAAACGGACAGTCCCACGCCCAACTGCGCTCACCACAGTGTCATCTCCCAATACAACCTCCAACTCCAATTATGTCTCTAACATATCTGAAAACATATCATGATCACCTGTCATGTGACTAGAAGCTCCACTATCAATGTACCAAGTAGAGGAAGTAGTGGTAGCACTCAACAAATTCCCAACAATCATGGAATGCTCCATGTGGTCCTGAACGTCCCTGCTGGTGATAGAAGATGCTATCTCAACACTAATAACTCCAAAGGGAGAAAAGTCTCTCTCAAATCTCACAACAAACTCATCAATCTTTGTTGAAGCTGTTGTCTGATGTTTCTTCTTGTTGTTGTTTGGAAACTATCCAACATAGTGTCCCATCTTCTGACATGCAAATCATTTCACTTTTCTCATGTCCTTCTTCTCCCCATCATGTTGTTTGGATGCATCCTTGGAACCCTTATTGAACTTCTTCTTCTTATTCCGCTTCGCTGCTAATGCAACATTCTCCTCATCATCCCTATGATGTGATGAACTTCCCTATAAGTAACCTCTTCATGTCTCCTCTTGTGTGAGATCATCCCACAATCGATCCCATGTGGGCATGTTCTCCCTACCAATGATAGTTTGCATAAACAAAGTCCACTGTTGAGTCACACCATTTAGTGTTGTATGCACCATCTCAACGTTCCTATCACCTCACCTACAGTTTCAAGATAATCTCTTACCTGTGTGATCTTGGTAAGATACGAGGCCATGCCTTCCCATTTACCCATGTGCACACTCTTCAACTTCTCCCTTAATACCATATTCATGTTTTCATTCAAACTCTGGTAAAGATTGGTTAAAGTTGTCCACATCTGAAATGCATGATATTTTGTTGATATGTGAGGGATTACATGATCCTTCACAGCATCAAGTATAACCCTCCTTTCCCTCACATCCCTTTTCATGAAAGCTTCCTTATTTGTTGCATCAATAGGTACTACTACAGGATTTGATGTTGTACTATGAACTATATCCCATAGTTCATTTTCTTCAAGTATCAAACTAATTATAGCCTTCCATGGGCTAGAATTTGCAGCCCCATCTAACCTGTCTTCAACTATACCAAACACCATGGCTACAACCTGTAACTTCAAGCAAACTGTTCAAGAATTTCTTTTCTCCAAACCCCTGTTTTCTGAATGTTCAAATTCTGAATTTTTAATGTGTTCTGATACCATGGAAGTTTTTCATGAACCCCAACCCGATTTCAATCCTTTTGGATTCTCCGCATAGTTTAATGCCCAATCCCTCTATGCACAAATTTTAAACAAAATTTGACTTAAACTGAAACACATGAAGTTCTTTTTCTAAAATTAAACATTTCAGAAAATTTTCTTTTCTACCAAAATTTCAAACTCAAAATGTTTTTGACAACCAAACACACATAAAAATGACACAATTGTTTTTGACCAATGGTCCAGGATAAAACCCCTAAGGGAAAACCTGTTTTTGTGAGAGAGAACATTTTATTTTCAGACAAAATTTTACAATTTCATAACAACAGGGCTTATCTTTTCCTTCCTTGAAAAACGTGCCAGAATCTTTCCGACAAAACTATACGGATTGTCTAAAATTCAGCACCTCGAAATTTGTGCCACACGTGTGAAATAGTACATAATAGTACATTCTGACATCAACATTTATTACAACTTGATTTCTGTGCCCTGTACGGTCTGACAATATCATTAAATGTTGTACCTTCCTCCTTGAAATATGTGCAAGAGTACAAAAAATTACAAGACGGATCTTCTCGAAAATCTAGTCAACTTTTTGTTGTATATTACCTTGAATTCTGTGCCAAATTTGTCTAGAAACTTTAGCCAAAATTTATGGGGAAACATGCCCACTTCAAGTTTTGGAAATCTCTGAAATTTTCTCTCACTCTTCAAATTTGGTTTTTCTCAAACCCTTGTCTTCATCTTCTTCTCTCTCTCTCCAATCTTCTCTTTGGAAAATGAACAATGAATTAGATTTTCCTTGCCCTAGCCCTTTTAGTTCATCTTAACTTCCTCTTTCATCTAATGGTCAATATTAGCTTAGATGAAGGGTTCAAATTAAATGCTCCATTAAATATTAATTAAATGACATTTAGTGCACCTCATGTCATTTAATAAAGTTAGAACAACCTCTTTTAAATAATCACTCACTTAACTTTATTTAAATATGAACTTAGGAAAACCATGACTTAGCTTTTTTAATAAAGTCACTTTAAAAACATAAAGTACTTCTCACTTCATTAAATGCAAATTGACTAGGAGTCACAACTTAAATGTCCTTGTCCACCCCAACGCAAGTTTAGGTGGACAAACACTTCCTAGGTAACTTTTCAACATCTCACGCTTTTCAAATAGTCCCTGCATGTCAAGATAATCAAATCCCTTTTCCTTATTTGCTAGTGACATATTTTCATACTTCATCTATGTCACTTGGTGAAAGTCTAGCTACTAGTAACCAGGAGTCTAAAATATGTGAATTTTGCACACCTACGAGATTCCTTTGATATTTTATTGCTTGCAATGCCTTGGAACTATCCTCTAATGGTATCAACCATTTCACAAAAGTATAAAATAAGGATTTATGGGAGAGATAGGTGAACTATTCTTATGCCACCCTTATGGTGGAGTAACAGTCTCATGATCATTCTCTAATTTTTTATGATAGCCTTGCTCCAGAAATCCTTATTTATCAGTCTAAGCTTCTTCTTTGATTGTTGAGGACCAATCCTTCTTTATTGGCCTGAGCATTCTATTCATATAGAATCTTGGAGTTAAGAGGTTCATCATTAATATATCAGGATTGAATGGTAATATAAACCAAACCCTTAAGATATCATAATATAACAATAGTACACACCGTGTGCATAAATATAAATGTGGAGCACAAGTCCAAGATAGATAAGAAATATAAGTTACACAATAACTCCTTAAATAATAGAAGATCCTTCTCTAATTACCCAAATACATTCATATAATAATTTCATGCGTTTCTCAACAATGACTACATTACCTTTATATATACATATCCACTCATTGTACATGAGTCCCCTTTATTAGGAAGACTCTAATACATATACATTTAGCCCCAATATATGCCCCCATTAGGGTCATATAATATACAGTTGAACCCATATATGCCCCCCTTAGGTCATATCATAGTACCCTCCTTCGAAATGATTTGTCCTAAATATTTAAAATTAATGGATTTACATGTGATGAAACCAATAAGATTTCCTTATATTCTTTCTCTGGTGGTCGTTGATGAGGATCCATCCATCCAAATTCAATTCTTTTTGGTCCCAATCTTTCATAGTTGTTTTTTCATAATTTTGATCGATGTGTTGTGATTGTGAATTTTCCAATTTGTTGTAGTTTATGGCCTTCGATAATATCTTGTTGTAGTTTATACCCTAATACCCTAATACCCTAATAATAATGAAGGCCTTAATACCCTAAAAATAGTTTATGGCCTTCGATAATAATATCTTATTTACAATGCAATGGAACTTCACTAATTATGGCGTGTTGAGGAAAAGTTATGGTAAGTCTCCCCAAACTTGTTATGTGTGTCTCTTTCAGAAGACTGAAATTGTATAGTCTGCCACGTGTTCAATTTTTTTGATCTAATTCTAAATGTTTTACCACAATTACAATGGTCCATATTATTTATAATGTGACAAGTCTTAATGAATTTGGATCTCATAAGATTCAGATATAATAGTTTTACCTAGAATACATGTTTTTGACAAGTTTTTGGGCTAGTAAAAATCCTTAATTTCCATTGGGTATAACTCCAAACTTGTAATGATTCAAGACCTGAAATTCATTTCACAAACATTATGATATGTTTAATTCATTATCGAAACTTCGTTAGCACAAATGATCCATATTTTTCACTGAATTATGCATAGTGGGATCTCTACCATCTGCACAAGGCTCCTGAGTCCCCCTTATACTTATCATGCAACTTCATCGACATAGACAATCCAGATCCTCTGTTGAAAGGTGGGTGATTTGATCTCGACCATTCACGTGCTAACATCATCTTAGGAATTGTATCAGACATTGAGGATATAGAAAGGGAGAAACATAAAGAACATGATGTTAATCATAACATATTTCTTAAGTTAGTGTCTAAGTGAGAGAGATGCTAGCATGAAAGGTCACTTATTTAAATTTTATTGATAAATGTTTCTTGTATTCCACAATGTAGAAACATGCACCTCCCCATTATGATAATATATTCAATGAAGTGTATTCAACATGCGAGATCCAATTACTCGATATTCTTCAACTAGGAATATGTGGGTGGGTGGTATTTTATGTTGCCAAAATCACTTAGGGATCGCACCTAACCCCAACTACAATAAACAAAATAGTTGCAAAAACATGAGTAGTGAACATGTTTCTAG
Source organism: Pseudotsuga menziesii (assembly GCA_001517045.1). Lineage (NCBI taxonomy): Eukaryota > Viridiplantae > Streptophyta > Pinopsida > Pinales > Pinaceae > Pseudotsuga > Pseudotsuga menziesii. Next base: position 241,504 of record LPNX010602497.1, on the reverse strand, counting down.
GGAGATTTGAACCTTTATGGCTTGGAATATCACCACACCCACTTTACCAACTAGTGATGTCTTGTTGAATCTTGTATAGATTTTAATGAAGATTGATAATGAATTTTTCATTTTTTGGTCAGCTTTTTATTATTGATTACATAACTTGAATTTTTTAATACCATCATACTTTTGGCCAATAATCAACACGACTAAAAACTCCACAATCAATTCAACAAAATTTACTGATATAACAACTACATAATTGAATAGTCATATTAATTAAGTTGGGGGCATTTTATGTTGCCAAAATCATTCAGGGCTTGCACCTAATCCCAAACCATAATAAACAAACAAGGTGCACAAACACTCTGATCCATGAGGGGAATATGTTTCTAGGGATATTTGAACCTTGGTGGGGGGAATGTTACCACACCTGCTTTATCAACTAGTGAACCCTTGTTGAAAATTACATAAATTTTAAGGAAGACAGATAATGCGTTTTGCATGTTGTTGATCACACTTCACTTTTCTAATACCACTAGAATATCGACCAAATACTCAACACCAATAGAAACTCCGCAAAGGTTATTCATATAATAACTGCATAATTGAATAGTCATATTAACTACAATTTTGCGTTGAATTTAACTTACTATTGCACAACTTAGATTAAGGATTCACTCACACATACTCAAAGAAAAAATGTCAACTTGGTATTACAAAGGGAACTCAAACATGTAGCATATGTGACTGCATTAGTCAATAAATTGCATAAACAACAAATCTATGCCAAATGAAAAACCACAAACAAAAAGGTACACAATAATATAGCTTGTAACACCCTAGATTTGACCCCATGGTATTAAAAGTGTACATGAGGTATATATTGTCTTAAATCATGGAAAGGAGCTCAAGTCCAAGGCCCTGCGATTGATTTGGTGTTTTGTGTATCAGTGATCAAGGTTGATGTTGATGGTAATAGTGTTAAGTCAGGAACAATATATATATTTTGGAACACCATGTAAAAATGCAATTAATAAAATACCACAACTAGCTATGCACTACAACGTGAAAGAGACGGGGACATGATTTCACAAGGAAAAGGGAGGGGGGGCAAGTCAAACTCCTTAGCCATAGGGTGAGACCAAATGTCAATGGGGGAACCCTTAAACGCTTAGCTACCTTTTTTGTCCTCTGTCCTCAATCATTAATTTCTTCCAAAAGTTGGTTGAGGTAGTTAATGCCTTGGGCAGAGAAAGGCATGGTAGTTTGATCCCATGTCTGAGAAAGCCTGCGAGCCTGTAGTATGGAAAGCTGAATTCTTGCTCCTACAGCAAGAAAGAACGTGGATGTGTGCTAGTTCATCCTTTCTCTCAGTCACGAGAAGGTTTTTTTGTTGTTCACGTGGATGGACGATTCATTCAGACATTATTCCCACCAAGGTTGTTCCTCAGCGTTGATAGTTGTTCACTCATGCACATTGTTGGTGATCCGACTATCCAGATTCACAGAAGTGTGGTTGCACGGTATTTTACTATTTCTAGCATTGTATTTTTCTTTGAAGTGCATCCTTGGTTTGGCCTGAGAGACATAGGAGTGGAAGAGGCCCAGAATTGGTTGATAAACATAGTGAAGATAGGAACCTCACAGATATATCAAGAGGGTCTGGCAAATATTCTATGCACACCTTGAAGAGAACTGGAAGGGAAGGTATGGCCTGAGGGACTATATAGCAGTGAAGGGAATGCTTCCTTGTGTTGGGTGTGTAGGTATTGTGGAATGCCAAGCTGGATAGATCTAGTGTAGGTGTCCATAGCTCTTTGGTTGAGCTCAATAGCTTAGAAATTCTACCTCCCCACTACCTTAGCAGCTTGATAAACCCAACTATTCGTGGGTTTGGCTGAGCCTTGGTGTGCATTTGACCAGGTGTGATTCATTGTCTTAGCATCCTGATAAATCCAACCGGAGGTTGGTTTGGCTATGTTTTGATGTGTTCGGGCCATGTGTGAGCCTATTGTTCCCTAGTTCCTTATGGAAAGCATGCCCAACTTGAGGGTGGCAGTGGTGTTGAGATATTAATGAATACACTGGCCTATTCTTGGGTGGAACATTGCAGCGACATAGCTAGTTGTGGGACAGCTTCATCTTCGAGATAAGTATTCTTTGTTTATTCATAATTCTACAATGTAGTTGCTTATGAATGCATGAATGTGTTGAATTCTTGTTAGATGATTTAAGTAGAGTTGTTACTATTACATTTTCTTGCATTTTAAATCTGCATATGTTTTTGGGTTTCCAACGCATTTTGCCTAAGTTCAGGGAGGCTAAAATCCTGTTACAAAGTCAGAATACATGTGACTTAACGTTTCCACCCCTTGGAATCCACCTATGGAAGGAGGAAGGTGGGAGGCAGAAAGAGAAGTTAAATTAGGTAGAATGTTGGTTTTTCACACCCCTGGAATCCACCTGCGGAAGGCAGATGCAGAAAATTGTTGGAAGTTCTAAGGTAAGTGTATGTTTCCACACCCCGGAGTCCACAGCGAAAGGCGAGAGGCAGAAATCAGAAAGAGAAATGAGACCAAGTGTTGGTTTTCCGCAATCCGGAGTCCGCTTGCAAAAGGCAGAAGGTGAAAAAATGAAGGTGTAGATTGTTGAGGTTATGATTCTCGAGTTCCATGGCGGAAGGTGGAAAGGTGGAATGCGGAAGGCAAAATGTGGTCAAATATTTCCGTCGAATAATTGAGTTTCTGATTCCCAAGTTCCATAGCAGAAGGTGGAGGGGAGGAAGGTGGAAGGTGGAAATAGGTTGAATGACTTCGTCACACATTATGTTTCTGATTCCCGGATTCCACAACACAAGGAGGAAAGGGGAGTGCAGAAGGCGGATTGCGGAATGGATAGGATCAGTGTGGAAAAAGGTTTTCCTAGTCGCAGAATGGATATTTCAAGGGAAGAACGACTGTTACGGTGGTTTCTAAGCCTAAGAGTGAAGGTTAAAGGATGTTACATGACCCACAACTGAGTTAAAGAGATAATAAAGAGAAGTTTTAAATTATTTCCCATATCAGTTAGGTGTATGGGCACCGGGTTCATGATATTGTGGTATCAAAGAAGCTGAGGACGCCGCATTTCTCGTCCAAGGCGGGAGGGGATGTTACATAGCTTGACATTGTTTTTAACTAAAACTAACTCAATTTAGAAACATTTACAATTACTTGGCTCAAAAAAATTACTTTAACATTGCTCAAATTTAATTTATGGTTGTTTGGAACCCATAGACAAATATATCTTTAGACTATTATGAAAAATGTAACATCCCTCTGAGTAACATCAATCTTTAAAAGTAATGTAATTAAAATGAACTAGTCTTGTTTTTTCTGTGATAGAAAACCAATAGTAGTATAAGTTATAGGGTCTTGTTTGTAGGTTTGGAGAGTAAATTGTCCAAACCATGTAAAACAAATCTATAAGTTAACTAGTTGAATTCAAAATCCATTATAAAGAGGCGCTTGTTAGAAAAGCACACCTCACACACGTGTCAAGCACAAGGTAAATATAATAAAATGATTAAGATTATCCCATCATTATTTGATTGGTGGGATATGAAAGTATATATACTTTAGGTGAAGTGGTAAATCCTTGGAGTGACAACATTTCTCTTTAGAGTTTTGGGTCTTGGACTTAGTCCTACATTCTCTACTCATTTGTAAACACTTGAACCATGAATTTTCCACCAAATTATATATTGCGAAGTAGTAAACATATTTTCCTTTCTTGGGATTTTGTTTGGGTGATTGCAAGTGGGAAATACTTGCAGTACCCAAGATAGATACAATCATTGTTTCAGCTCCCTTAGAGGGTTCCCATCTTCTTGAAGGTAATTTCACTTTGGGTGATAGTTGCATGAGGTTTACTGCAACTATCTCTCACGCCTTGTCTAGTTGGACTTGGGACGTCACTATCCAAGGATAACCTTCAGAATGCCAGTGTTCATATTTTCATTAATTGAACTCAAGACTTAACCCCATTGGTTTTCTATTTGGAAGAATGGGTTTGCTTGACTATATTTTATAGTCTTTTATAGGAGTGTCGATTGTAATTTTTGACCCCATAGAAGGATTTATACTAATTTTATTTTTGAACTGGAAGTCATGGATAAATCTCTTGAGGATACCAAGCAAGGGACCCCTGTGCTAGGGGGTCCTTCTACTTTTCCTTTCTTTGGAAATGTTGGTGCTCCTTTAATGTCCACCTTGAATATTCCTATATTCAATGTGGGGATGTCGATTTGGTTTTTTTCTGCTCCAAATGTCTCAAATTCTCCTCAAGATTTTCTAATAGTCCCTGCATGTCACAAATAATCAAATCACTTTTCCTTCTTTGCTAGTGACATCTTTTCCTACTTCGTCTATGTCATTTGGCGAAAGTCTATATACTAATAACCAAGAGTCTAAAAGATGTGAATTTCGCACCCTTGAGTGATTCCTTTCTTACTTTATTATTTGTAACTACTTGGAACTATTTTTTAATTGTCTCAACCATTTCACAGAAGTATAAAAAAGGATTTATGTGAGAGAGAGAGGGGAACTATTCTTATGCCACCCTTACGATGGAGTAATAGTCTCATGATCATTCTCTGATTTGTTATGATAGTCCTGCTCCAAAAATCCTTATTTACGAGTATAAGCTTCTTCTTTGATTTTTGAGGACCAAACCTTCTTTATTGGCTTGAGCATGCTATTAATATAGAATCTTGGAGTTGAGAGGTTCATCATTAATATCTTAGGATTGAAGGGTAATATAAACCAAATCCTTAATATAGAATAATACAACAATAATACATGCCATGTGCATAAATATAAATGTGGAGCACAAGTCCAACATAGATAAGAAATATAAGTTACACAATAACTCCTTAAATAATAGGATATCCTTCTCCAATTACCCAAAGACATTCATATAATCATTTCACATGTTTCTCAACAATGACTACATTACCTTTGTATATACATATCCGCTCATTTCACATGAGGCCCCTTCATTAGGTGGACCCTATTACATGTACATTTAGTCCCAATTTATGCCCCCATTAGGGTCATATAATATATAGTTGACCCCATATATGCCCCCCCCTTAGCTGTTAAGAACCCATGTCAACCCTCCTCTTTATTTCATTAGTATATTATATTGGACGCATATGCTTTGTACATCATCCCGTTAGTATGTTGCATTATCCCACATTCATGGGGAGTAATAGTTGTCTAGATTAGACTTAGTATATAAGTATGTGTTGAGGCCAATGAAAGTATCCAAGAGTTATTTTGTATTGAGCTTGCTCAAAGGAGGCTTCCCCCTCGAAGTGGCCTGCAATCAATAAAATCTCTTTTGTGCTCCAATATTTATGTTATATCGTGCATTCTCATTTTTTATTGTAGGAGGTTCTTCACATTTGGTATCAGAGCACTTTCTTGGACTCGTTGGGTGCAATTTCTGCCAATTTGTTTTTCTTTGTAGTGCTTCTTGGCATTATGATTATTGCAGTCATTCTTATTCTTTGTATCAGTATTATTCATTTGGATCAGGGAATAAACCCTATCCGCTCAACTGTGGGAAGTACTTGGGCATAGCCCTAAAACTCATTGTGAGGAGTACCACAAAAACCTTGTAGTAGTTGGACATTGAGAGGACCTTCCAAGCGAAAAGGGAAACGACCCCTACCTGATTGCCTAGTTCCACCTATGAGATAAACCAAGAGCTTTCATTTGTGGCAAAGCGGTTATCAGTTTTACCTGAGCCGTGGAGTGAGGGGTACTGCCCAAATACGCAAGCATTTAGACAACATTAGTGGCCGAGTGAATCCCTTCAACCTTTAGGAAGCCACACATACCTAGGGTCCATATCCATTTCCATTTGATAAAGCGTAGATTCCAAAACCGCCACAGATAATTTCATCCATTTCCAATTGATCAAGCACATATTTCTAGAACCATCGCAGATCATTTCCAGAACCGCTGTAGATCATTTCCAGTATAAATTTCTGATTTTTTCCATATTTTCTTTGATTTATCTCCATTTCCCTTGAAAATTCAATGTAACCCCCGTAATACGATTATGCATATTTCCTTCCTTGAGGACCCTATCCCAAATTCGACTTCCCTAAGCCTGAAATTCCACATTTGTCTAGTTTTAGGGTTTTTCATAAACTTCTGATTCTCACCCAATTGCCTTCAAATTTTTCCATTGTGTTTGTTTCCTATTTTTGCTTCCTTGTCCCTCTCTAACAAATTTTCCCATTCTTTCACCCCACTTCTGAAATTTTCATTTTCTACTTCCATGTCCCTCAAAAAGTGTCCAAAACCCAATCAAACCCCAACTACCCACCTGAGTTTTTCCCAACTCAAAATTTTCCTTTTCTAAAACCCTTTATGTTTTTATTTTTTCTACCCATTTTCGAAGAAAAAAAACATGCTTATGGTTGTCACCCGTGCCAGAGAAAATAAACAAATGGAAGAATAAATTGCTGCCATCAAGGACAAAATCATAGATCTAGAACAAAAATTTCCTGGCCTCCATCTTCAACATTCACCCATGAACAATCGACAACAACCTGAGTCTTCTGCAGCCACTAAGTTCTCTTCCTCTACTAACTTTCGTGGGTCGAAGCTTGATTTTCCTTGCTTCAATGGTGATGATCTGAATGGATGGATTTATAGGGCAGAACAATATTTCAGTCCGCATAACACTTTTGATGTCAATAAGGTCTCACTTGTATCCTTTCATTTGGAACATGAAGCCCCTCAATGGTTTCATTGGCACATCAAGGCTCATGCAGAGCCAAACTGGACAGATTTTTTGCAACTCCTTTTGTAACGATTTGTCCCTAGTGATTTTGATGACTTCATAGGAGCACTCACCAAACTTCGAAAAACTAGCACTGTATGGGAATATCAGACAGAATTTGAGAAACTAGCCAATCACATAAAAGGATTACCTGATTCATTCTACCTGAGTTGCGTTATCAGTGGTATGAAGGATGCAATCCAATATGAGCTTAAAATGTCCTGTCCCAACACAACAATGGAAGACCTGAGGTTGGCTAAGTTATCATAGGACAAGAACAGGGCTCAACAACGCTCCAAATCCACTTTTGTTCCATTTAGAAATATGGTTCCCCAAAGACCTCAAATTTCGCCAGCTCCTAGAACCACTCATATCAAGCAATTGTGTGAATCTTGTTGATGAAATTGTCATTGATTCCAACATGGACTTGCAGTGGCCCCACAAGTTATAATTGATTCCACCAAGTCCCACTTGTATTACCTTGGATCCCTTACAGAGTGGGTTTGTGCCTTGAAGCACCATGTACCCATTTGACAAGGTCCGTGTACCCAAAATGCTAGATCTTGATGCCACCACCTTGTTGAAGATGTTGAAGACCCTTTTAATTGTGTTGAAGACCTTGGATATGGTCCTGGAGCCCTCATAGATGTTGGAAAATCCCTAGATGGGTGGAAGAAGCATTAATGACCCATTTTGTGGTCATTCATGCTCTAATGGTGTAATGGTACCCCAGGAGAAGACCAAGCTGTTTCAAAATTGATATCATACTGGATCATGTGGTTGAGGTGGTTAAAGAAGACCATGAAACCCCTTTCTTAATGAAGAATCCCATGAAGACTTGGAACACTTGATGAAGACCTTTATTACCTTGCAAAGGTCATGGATCCCACTACTTGCACTTACATGGTTAGTTGACATGAAGATATGGTCATTGATGACTTAATGAAGTCATGGGACCTTTGTGAATACCTTGCTACCCTAAGATCTTAAATAAGAGCCCTTGGTCCCTCTTATGAATATTGGGGCATTGGTGGCTTGAAGACATACCCTTATGATCATCTAAGTGGTAAGAATATGTGATATAAAAGGTGGATGATACCCTTAAGATGGTAATGACTTATGGACATTGAAGATGTTGGCACCCACATACATTGTGGTATGAAGGCCCTTGAACCCACACTTGGTGAAAATGGTGTGGCTTATGTGTATGAATCTTTGATGTGTTGATGAAAGAACACATAGATGAAGCCCTCACTCTTGATATGGTCTTGGTTTTTTATATATGCCTTTGCATGTGTTTTGGGTATTGGATCCCATACACATGATGGATGTTGGACTACATATGGTGGCTTGTAATAAATGATATGGTAACCTTAAAACCATTTTAATGAAAATATTGAAGAAGAGTTGACTTAAGTACACCCTAAAACCATTTATAAATGACCATTGAAATGGTAAGTAGATTGTGTGACTTTTAAAATACAAAATAAAATAATTACCTTGGTCACCCTATAAGTCCACTCCTTAAATTAAAATTAAAAAATAATAAAAATAAAAATCATTTTTTAATATTGGTCGGCTCCAAAAATTGGTATGAAAATGTGTATAAATAGAGGGCTCATGGCCTCATTTAGTATGTAAAAAATTCATAAGAGCTCTGAGGTTTCTGGTTGTGTGACTGAGGAATTTCGGGTGGTAGCAGTCCACAGAAGAAAAATGCAGGAATTTTTTAGCAGCAGAGCCTCAGTCACGAATTTTGAAGAATTTTTTTTTGGTTTTAATATCTTGTTGCTGCTGCTCTAGACTTACAAACAATACTGAATGTGCAAACAAGGAACTCGCAATTGTTGTATTGAGGCCAAGTAACTGACGTAGAGGAACAATCAACAGAGGTAGAAGTTAAGGGTTATCTACTCTTGGTTTGATAATGGTCTCCTACAGTCCTCTTCTTTTTATAATATAAAAATAGTCAACTGAGGCTAAGGTTCGGTGAATATGACAGCCAAAATTTTAAAGGATGGCAGTCCTTATTTTAAAGATAACAGTCCTGAATCCTTCTAGGATCATGACAACCCACAGTCCAAATTTATGAGGGTGGCATTCCAAGTCTAAAGTGTTTGACATTATGGTTTTGAAGATCTTAGTGTTTGATAGGATGAGTTGTGAGTAAACAGACTAAGTTTGTTGGTGGACAGCCCTAGATTCTTTTGTGAAAAGAAGTGGACAACTCAATTTTTTTTATAAACAACCCTATATTCTTTTGTGAAAAGAAGTGGAAAGTTCAATTTTTTTGTGTGAAAATCCCTAGACTTAGTTGTGAAAAAGTTGAAGTGTTTTGAAGGTATGAGCTCTATGAAGTTGTGATAGTCCATGACTCTTGAAGTGCTAGACAGTCCTACATCCTAGACCCTTTTTTGTAGTGAAGACCCAATACAAATCTTGAAGAAACGTTTGGCATTGCATGAGGAAAGAACCTTGAAGTTTGACAGTCTCTTGAAGAAGGATGATAACCCTTATCATGAAGACAATGATGTTGATAACAGTGGTTTCCATGATGACACAGTAAATGCTTGACTGTGTTACCTTGATAATGGTGGACTTGACAAGTATTATATGCTTACCTTGAGAGTGATATGCATGAGTATGACAGTGATGTGTTGACTTGATAGTGATATGCATGAGAGTGATGTTTAATATGACAGTGATGATGTGACAGATGACTTTACAGCCCAAATTGACATGATTGACAGTGACACCTACAAAAGTAACATGATACAGTGACATGTTTTGAACAAGAGTAAGGCCCTCTACAACAGATCAATACAACCCAGGTGAGAAGTATGGAGGACTTTATACAAGGTATGTTGATATATTTAGTTTGAAATGTATCGTAATAAACCCTATGATGATTGATGGTGCATGTTATATAGTCTGCTATAGTTTGCATAGTTGAAGTTTGATCAAGATAAACCCTACACATGTATGTATGGATGTTTACATTGTTTGGATGCCTATCTACTGATGATGATCACGCATGCCATGAGATGATATTTGTTGATGATGATGATGAGGCTTATGCCCTAGTGTGATGAAGTAACTAGCAGTGTTGATGAGCAGACCAAGTAGTGTTAAAACAGAGTTGATGTGATGAGGAGAGATGATGGGCAACGTTGATGATGAGTAACATTGATGATGAGCAGGAGCACATATAGTTGAGCAGCACATTGATGATAATCAGTGATTGATATCAATATTTTAAGTAGTGACTTGAACTTGAGGATTGGACTCCTCAACCCTTCTTAGTTGGAGCTAAGAAAACCAAGGTGGGTCATGTTTCAGAGTTGGTGCTCTTCTTATCAATTGGTGTTGATTGTAATCGAGAAGATTATTGTCTTCCATGTACAACAAATAAAGATCAAATTAAAAACATTCTTGTGTCTCTTTGATGTGATGTTTATGCTTATGACTTATGGTTGACTTGACATATGCATATGATTATGTGATTAATGCTTGATATAATTTGATTGAATAAAAGAAGGTTAAAAAGTCTTAAACTGCTTTCAAATTGATTCAACCCCCCTCTCAGTGTGGCCATTGTGTCAAACAAAGCCAAGATGCAAGAACGTAGGGAAAAAGGACTTTGTTATAATAGTGAGGAGAGATTCACCTGGGGACATCAATGTGTTGAGAAAAATCTCTATCTCCTGGATGTGGATTCTTTGCATGCACCTAAAATTTCTGATGATACTCAAGATCTAGTAGCTGATGAGGGTGCCATCAACAACTTCCTATTGACCCTCCTGCTTAGGATGACTAACCAGAGATATTACTCCATGCATTAGCCAAAGTCACCACCCCACAAACCATGCGGGTCAGGGATTTCTTCAAAAAATCTCCCTCTTACAATACTCATTGATTCTTGTAACACTCATAACTTAATTGACCCCAGAATCGCCAAAAAGGATTTTTTTTTTTCATCCTTGATCCAAATTGGAAGTCATGATTGTCAATGGGGGAACCTTACCTTGTAAAGGAAAGTGTTGTAATGTGCAGATATCTATTGGGGATTATAACTTGCTCTCTGACATGTTTTCCTTGCCCTTAGGAAGATACGATGTGGTTTTTGGCGCTCAATGGTTATGCACACTTGGACCCATTTTATGGGATTTTGTTGAACTTTGGATGCAGTTTTCAGTCAATGGGAAAAAACACACATTGAAGGGCTTACAACTTCGGTCTCTCAGCATCATTAGTTCACATCGTATGGTGTCATTTCTCAGCTCCATTTCATTCAGATGCAACCTTCAATGGTCTCAACTACTCCCTTGAATCTACAACAAATTTTGGATCAATATGCAAGTGTTTTTGTTGAGCCAGTGGAATTGCTCCTTCGTGGAAGCATCCCTCCCAACATTAGGCCCTATCGCTACCCGTTTAACCACAAGACAGAGATTGAGATACTTGTTCAATACTTATTGAAGAAAGGTATTATTCTCCTTAGTACCAGTTCCTTCTCTTAACACGTTCTTCTTGTCCAAAAAAAAGATGGGTCATGGCGCCTTTGCATTGACTTTAGAGCACTTAATCACATCACAATCAAGGATACATTTCCAATTATTATTGTTGATGAGATTTTGAATGAGCTTCATGGAGATCATTTTTATCCAAGTTGGATCTTCGTTTGAGGTATCACCAAATTCGGGTTCATGAGGATGACATCCATAAAACAACTTTCTACACACATGATGGCCACTATGAATTTTTGGTCATGCCATTTGGCCTCACAAATGCTCCTTCCACAGTCCAGGAATTGATGAATAAAATATTCTGACCCTACTTGCGCAACTTCATTCTAGTCTTCTTTGATGATATCCTCATTTATAGTCAAACATGGGATGAGCATCTCCAACATTTGGATCTTGTACTGCAACTTTTATGTGATCATCATCTCCATGCCAAAAATTCTAAATGTCTTTTTGGGAAGAAGGAAGTAGAGTACCCCGGGCATATTGTTTCATCCCAAGGGGTTCTTGTAGATCCTACCAAAATAGATGCCATAAAAAATTGGTTGTGTCCTCAAACCGTGAAGAGCCTTTGCTGGTTTTTGGGACTGATTGGATACTACTGCAATTTTGTCAAAGATTATGGGAATATTACAGCTCCATTAACAACTCTACTAAAAAAGGATGATTTTAAATGGACATACGTTGTTGAGTGTGCATTTGACAAAATGAAACAGGCTATGTGTACCACACCTGTTCTAGCTATGCCTAATTTTTCAAAGCCCTTCACTATTGAGAGTGATGCTTGCAATAATGGACTTGGTGTCATCCTTCTTCAAGATGAACATCACATTGCGTTAACCAGAAAATCCATTTCTGGTAAGAAGGAAATTATGGTTATTTTGCATGCAGTACAGAAGTGGCAACCATACCTCTTAGGGAAACATTTCTACATTAAGATTGATCACCAAAGTCTGAAATATTTCCTGGAATAACGGGTCTCATCCCCAACACAGTAGAAATGGGTTAGCAAACTCATGGGTTATGACTATGAGATCACTTACAATAAGGGTAAGGACAATCTTGTAGTGGATGCTCTTTCCCGCACATTTTACGACCATGTTTCTCTTTCAACTATTTCTATGCCTATTCCAAATTGGTTACATTTTGTTCAGCAAGGCTATGTCAATGACTTTGCATTATCTGAAATCATCCAACAATTGACTAGTAACCCTTCTGTTGTGCCAAATTACTCTTGGGATGGTTCTTCTCTGAGATACAAGGGTCATCTGGTGCTTCCCCAGAGCACAGATCTTAAACATGCGGTCTTCTATGAACTCCATGCTTCTCCATCAACTAGGCACTCTGGGTTACTCAAAACGTATGAGCAGGAACTACATAACTTATTTTGGAAGGGAATGAAACGAGACATTCAATATATGGTTTTCAAATGTGCTACCTGTCAGCTCCACAAGGGTGAAACTACAATTATTCCTAGATTGCTCGAACCGTTTCCCATCCCTACAAGGATTTGGACAGATATTTTGATGGATTTCATTGAAGGGATCCCTAAATCTAGAGGGAAGACCATAATCTTGGTTGTGGTTGATTGACTCTCCAAATATAGTCATTTTTTTGCTCTCATCTATCCCTATATTGCCTTCTCAGTCGCTCAAATTTTCATGGAACATATATTTCGTCTCCATGGAATCCCTTCTTCCATTGTCTCAGATCGTGACACAACTTTCACAAGTCATTTTTGGACAGAACTATTTTTCCTCAATGGCACCAAGTTGAATATGAGTTCAGGATATCACCCACAAACAAATGGCCAAAATGAATTCATCAACAAATCTTTGGAAACTTATATTTGTTGCTTCACCTCTGAACAACAACATCAATGGGAAAAGTGGCTCCCTATTGTTGAATCGTGATACAATACTTCATACCATCCTGCATCTAAAATGACTCCATATGAAGCAGTTTATGGTCAGGAACCTCCAATACTCCTTCCATACACCCCCAACAGTTCACCAATTCAGGAAGTTGGAATGGTTCTTTGAAAATATTGGGTGTTATATTGTCTTGATTAATTCACCTAACATTTAATTATCGACCGAGGTTGGTAGGCTTAGAGTTGACACAAAATATATGTGAAGGTAGAGGGATTCCTATGGTGTCGTGGAAATATTTTAACAAACGAAAGATCAAAATATCTTTCAAAATGAAAAACCGAGTCAAACTCCTAAGAATTCAACTATTAAGGTGATTGACCCAGAACATAATACTATATTAGAGTATCCAAAATAAACCACTCTACTTTATAAACAATTACTAAAAAACTACCCTTTCTAGTAAAGTTTATTGAATAATCTCAAGAACTAATTATGCAAAGAAGATTTATATTAGAAACATAGCAATAATGATTAGATTGATAATTTATTTTATAAACAAATAACTTCAGACTAAAAAAGGATACTATCCACAACTAACTTCTCAAGCGAAAGACTAGGATGCTAGGAAGACCTAACTTACAAGTAAGTGGAAAAACTTAATAAGAGAAGCAAGTAGAAAACTTAAGAAGAATAGCTTTGAATTTTATCCTACCAGTCTCTTTCAGTAATCATATAGTGAAAAATAAATAGTTCCTATTGCTATGGACAATCTACAAGGTACTAGTATACTTTCCTAAGGATAACACATCTAATACTAAGTTTTACATGCAAACAGATAAATCAATCCAAAGGCATGATCACAAAATAGTACAACAGTATTAGTCAAAGGAATCAGAAACAAACAAAAGAAACAAAACACAACATAACTCAAAACATGTTCAAGGTGAAAGGATAAAACTTTAATAAATAATATAAAACAATCTAACTTTTAGTATTAATGTTAAATAGGTCTATCATCTAACTATTATAGTCAAAGCATACTTTAGAAACTAAATAAATAGAGCTTTAAACAGGTTCAAAACACATTAAAAACACTAAAAACACTAAAAACAAAACGACAGACTGGATGACAGACTGAACTGCAGGTCTGAAAGGGGTGTCTGAATGATAGTTTAAATAGGTTGTCCAAATGACAGTCTGCACAACTAAAATAACAAAAAATAACCTAAATGATATAATCTTCAGCTGAATCTGTGCACATGCAAATACAATGCATAGAGGCAGTAAACAAACCTACGTAATGAACAAATTTGACAGCAAAATAATTCTTGAACTAATTCATAAATGTAAAGAAATCACTGCATATTACATTAAGAAACAAATCAGAATTTAAAGAAACTTATAACAAAAAGGGAAATGAAAATAATTGAATCTATTATAACTTTGACTAAAGCAATCTATTCTATATACTAAATAGTAAAACTCGAAATGAAATGACTGGAAAATAAATTGAAAACAAACTATGCGTGCAACTAGCTATTTGATTTTGGAAAATAAAACTATATTAATTCACACAGCATTACAGAAAGTAAATGAAATAAACGTTTACAGTAATTCAATGACATAAACAAACTAGAAATCAAACTATATTAGTTACAAAGGAAAAGATAACGGAATTACATAAGAAAAGAACCGTTGGTTAATGAGGGGCCCTCTCAGCAATCAGGGGTGATGCCTAGCTAGCGCTTACACGAACGCAATCATGTACAACAAAACATATATATTCTATTAAAAATATGGAACAGTATTACAAAGTTATTAATAACGACTGATTACATGAGAACTGACTAAAAACTAGCTAACTCGCTCTCATACAGAGACTGATATATATAGTGTGTACAAAAGAATGAGCAGGTCGACCCTTTCAATGGTCAACTGCTCTTAAGATAAGTCAACCATTATGACAAATAACAGTTTAAACGCCACCACACAGAGTTCTTCCTTTTCCATCATGCGTTGGTTCCTTGTCATGTGTGATGTGGCGTATGGTTCCTTCTTTGGCATGGTTGATGTCATGGTGTCGAGCAGAGGCAGTGCACTGGTGATTCTTCTAGAATGAGAGCCATTATACCATCCAAACGCGTGGACACAAAATAGTTGTAAGCTACTGTCACATCCCCATGCCTCCGACCAGCATGGAGGACACGACTATGAGCTTCAATGCCTGGGCTAAGAGCCCCATAAACATGTACAGGCATAAAAATTACTGAAAACATAATGCTTAAACATGTGCATTGAACTTAAATATGCACATATGAGAATTTGATCATGCACGAATACAATTATCTATCAGACACAGCGGAAACCATCAACACTCATACATACATGCAATAATTTAACATGTTCATTTCATTTTCATTAACAGTAAATATAGAATTGCAGAGGTAAAATACACAAGATCACTTATCTTATGAAAGCTTTGCTCCGCAACTAGCTACGTCGCTGCAACGTTCCACCCAACCATAGGCCGGCGTGATCCTTAATCTCTCAGCAGCGCTGCCACCCTCGATCTGGGCATGATTCTCCAAGGAATAAGGGAACTAGCAGGCTTACACATAGCCAGGGATGTCTGAAACACAGCCAAGCCAACACAGTTGGGTTTATCAGGCCATTAAGGAGTTGGAGAAGGCAAATTGCTAAGATGGTGAGCTCATTAGAGAGCCAAGAACACCTACAACAGAACTAGCCTGACCTCTAAGACACCCAAACACACCCAACACAAGGAATCAGTCCCTTCTCTGCTACACAGTCCCTTAGGCCCTGCATTCCCTTCCAGTGCTATTCAGGGGTGATGGAGAAGAAGGCCAGCCCTCTAGCTTTGTCTGTGTGGTTTCCAGCCAACATCCCTGCTCCCAATACAGTCCGAAGACCAACCATTGCACTCAGGAAACGAATCATCTATCACAGCTTAAACAGGGAAAACGATTTCCTGAGTCGTTCTTGGCCCTATTGTGGCCAAAACGACTCTCAAGCAAATTACAACAATTCCCAAACGCAATAGAAACCCAAGTACAACAGGGGAAAATCAGCAGTCCGTTCAAGACAATGAAGCCACGGGGAGACTTACACAGACCATGCGGTAAAAGGAATTAACATAATTCCGACCTAGGAATGAGTAACAATCAACGCCAAATCCATAGTTCAGCTCATGAGTCAAAGATATAGCTGCACCATCCACCAATCCACAGAAGAAAATCACATGGGTAAAACCCAGAAATTCCTGTGTGGGAGAGAAACAATCAGACCCCGTGAGGAATGAACAGCTCTTCCTAGGCGTGTGGGTGAACAACAACAGCTGAGAGGACGTGAAATTTGATGTGCGTGAGTAACAGCAACAATTCCCTGCGTGAAGGTGGGAAACAATGGCCAGGACACGAATTTGGAGGGTGTGGGTATTCAGCAACTCGTGGAGCCAAGAAAAAAAAAATGTCTGCGTGAGACCAAAACGGCCAAGAGCCTGTGTGTGAGGAGAATCAGACAAAATTGTGGGGAGAGTGGAACTGCATGCATGAGTGAAGTCAACAGGGGTGGAGTGTGCGTGGAGGCATGGAATGACAGTCCTGCCACCCCACTCCCAAAACAATTAACTGCCATAACTTCCCTCAGCTACCAGCAGAAATTATTAACTGAAGGTGGTTGGAATAAAACAAAAGAAGATGACACATGGGTTTTTTTCCCCTTTTGGCTCAAGGTTTGACAAATCCCCCCCCCACATCCTTATCCTTGGGAAAATCATGCCCCATTCGATATAGTTGCCGCGACCGTAGCTGGTTGTGTTCATTTTAATTATAGATGCATATTTACATGGTGATAAACTCAAAACATATGCCGCATGCCCCGATATACCATCGGTGACAATATTAAATCCAAATCATAGCATTACCGATCAAAGGTGGGGCCTTGGCCTTTAGCTCCACACCATGATCATTTACAATTTATACATCATATACATCTAATGTAACGGGGTCAAAACTGGGACATTACAGCTACTCCACCCTCTAATGCTCAGGAATCTATCATTAACAGCCTGTGGCTGGTTCGACAGGTGTAATGGTGAGCTGGACGGTGAGCTGGATATGCTCTACGCATATCTAGGGTGGACGCGTTGTCTGTTCGTTAGCTCATCCAATAGGTCATAACCTGCAAACAAATGCATTCCTATATCAATATATCAAATGAACTCCTAAATAATGTCAATTTTAATCTATAAAATTGTGAAATGATAATAATAAACAAACTTTACATAAATCTTAAATTCATTCATACCTGGGGCTGAATAGTGAGATGCAAGACAGAAAATATGCAAAAAGATGACAAAACATATGTTTAAACAGGTAATTTCTGCCAAAAATGATGACAAAGCTAGGATCAACATTCCCCCCAACCGAAGAAACGCCAGGTCCCACTGAGCAAAAAGATAACTTAGGAAGAAGGCGGAGCTGCGCTAACAGCTGCCTTCGACTTGGCAGATGAAGGAGGTGATTTAAACTTCAGTCTTTTGGCTTGTGCTTTTAAATAGCATGTATTTCATGTCAAATTTTGTATGAAGATTTAATGACTTTGTTAAGTTCTTCAATAGTCTTAACTTGATAGCTCTCAGGTTTGAAACAATTCGGCATTGTTCAACTGTTAGGATACAGGATTTTTGTAGAGGGTATAAGAAGAAAGTGGTTGAAACAGCTCTACAGAAATGATGGTGATTAAAATTATGGAATAGAAAGAAGTTTGGCCTACTTTAAGAGATCACGCTATCATAGTGAACATTGAGGTGTGTGCCATTAACGTGCATATGCATTAATGAGTGAGTTCATAAGGTTTGTAATTAGTTCAACCATGTCCCAACATAAAACTTTGGATAGGTTGAATGTATGACATGAAGGAATAAATCACATTTACAGTTATAATAATCTTAATTAAGAAAATAAGTCATTTGATAGCTTACATGCGTGATTATGTAAGAGGATAGGGTTGCTAACAGTGAAAAAAAAAATTAAGTTCAAATCGCGTCCACATGGAGGTAAAAACTATTTTGCCAAAAAAAAACAAAATTTGGTTGGAAAATTTTAATCATAAATGCTATAATATCACAATAATTTATTCAGATCGTCATTTGGTATTTAATTTGGACTATCATTCGATCCTTCATACAGTCCTCCATACTAATTTTTCTGTGAAAATATGCTTCATGTTATAACCAAGTTCCATTGCTTACATTATCCTGAAAACACTTATCATTTGTCAGAGATAAATAGATCTGTCATAAATAATGAAAATAAAAACAGTCTAATCCTTCCTAATCCTCCCCCAAACCAAAAATATGGCATGTACTCAAGCCATACAAGAAATAAAAGTTGATTGTTCCAGATAATGAAATAAATATTTCGATCATGCTGTTATTATTTTGTAAGAAAAAGAAAAACTAACTAGTAAATGGAAATGATTCAGATATGTATATTAAAAAAAAATAACAGTGCTGAAAAGACCACTTGAATGATGATGATATAATCGAAATAATGCCATAGGAGAAGCTAGTCATCCACTCCTCATATTAAAGATATACTGTCATCACAAAATATTTTGAGTATACCCCAGAGTGTGTGAGATTTATAGCTATGGGTCCATTTCTAGGATAATGACATCCTAGGTATTTGTTGAATTAGATGGGCGTACCCAAGCCCAAGTTACAGCCATTCTAAGATGACATTATAAAGAATTGGCCTTGACATGTTATGCATAAATTCTGAAATTTTTTCATTATAATATCATTGTTATACGAACCATGTGCATAGTGGTGCATTAACCAGATCTCTTTTAACCAATATTGCCCCGCTACCAGCAAACATGTTCAGTACCCGTGACGGGTTTATCTTGGTACCATGCAAGCATAGTCCTGCTACCAGAGACCCTGTTCAGTACCCCGACGGGTTTACTTGCATTTATCGAGCTTCCTTGTTTCAAGTTATTACTTAGCATTGACCTAGTGCCAACAAGCATGTTCAGTACCCTGGTGGGTTTGCCTTGTATAATGATATTAAATATATATGGAATTCGATTGGTACTAGAGCATGTTAAGTCCTGCTAAACACATAATTCAATTTTGTAAAGTAAACTCATAAGTAACTTTTCATAATGGACTTAACCAGAAATTATGTCAAAAGAGAATAACTTAAAGTTGTTCTTTGTCCTTACAGTCCTTCTTCTTCATAAAAGATAAGTAATGTTCCCCACAGGTAAAAATTCCACTTACTCTTGAGTTATCACCAAAATACGTGAGAGACAAGTTTTGATAACAAGTATAGGATGAACTAGTAATCCATAGGTGTAAGGTAAGATTGTGAAAAATATGATAATAAAAGTAGGTCTATCAAGCAACTGTTCAAAAGAGAAAATCATAAATATACATGTCTGAATCAAAATACCAAAAACCATATGAATCATAGAAGAGATGGTTAAGTATGATATATAGAGAATTGTTTTTTTTTAATTGTCACTATAAGCTGCAAATTTCAAAAGTACCCTAAGAAAGGTTAACTTGTTTTAGCGTACTTCCCTTTTCCAAATAATACTCCATTGGCTGCTTATAGAGATAATGTACTTGTAATCAAACTGCAAAACCACTTGTTAGATGATTCAATTTATTCATGATAACATATATAACATTATATATAGAGAAAGAGTCCCTTGTAAGCAATTTTTCAGAAATGACTCTTATTTATTCAAAGAAACAAACACATATTTACATATATACAAGTGATGATAACCCAAAATACCTTTTTAAGGATTAGGAGGAGGAGGAATAACTTCTTCTTCAACCAATTCCATTTCCTTCTGTTGCAAAACATTTTGCATGAAATCATGTTTAGATGTTGGTTGGTGATAAAGTCTAAGACTGTGTCCATTTACTACAAAGGAAACGTGTGAACCATCAATTGTCTTAATCTCTACTGACCCATTGTCAAAAGATGTAACTACTTCATATGGGCCCATCCAACGAGTAGTTAATTTTCCTTTAAAAATTTTAAACTGTGAGTCAAATAGTAGTGCCCAATATCCAGTATTAAATTTATTTTTCTTAATAAACTTATCATGCCATTTCTTTTGTTGATTCTATATTAGCATGGTTCTTTGGAGTGCATCTTGTCTAATCCCATCTAATTCATTAATCTGTAACACTCGTTGTTTATGTGCTTCATCCAAATCCATGCCTAATTGTGTTGCCATACGAAAGGTCTTAACTTGAAATTCAATAGGTAAAAGGACTTGTTTTCCATACACTAATTCATGGGGGGTATGTTTGGTAGTGTTTCTCCATGTTATCCTATAGGCCCATAAGGCCTCTGGGAATCTATCTACCCAATCCTTATGATGTAAGTGAATGGTTTTGGTTAAAATGGCTTCTAATACTTTGTTAGTTGACTCTACCTGGCCATTATCGTGAGGGTGATAAGGTGAAGACTTGCAATGTCAGATGCCATACTTCGTAGTAAGTTCTTTCATTAATTTAGAAGTAAATTGGGAACCTTGGTCTATGACAATTTCTCTAGGTACACCAAACTGGGTGAATATTTTTTCATATATGAATTCTACGACTGATTTCTCTGTATCCCTAAACAAAGCTTTAGCTTCTACCCATTTGGTGACATAGTCCGTGCAAACTAGGATATACTTCTTTTTACGAGACATGGGAGAAATTGGTCCTACAAAATCAAGAGCCCATTTCTCAAAAGGCTCAATCATGACTTGAGGTTGTAAGGGAATCTGATCAGATGGCGTAGGTCTACCCATTCTTTGAAAACTATCACATCCTTTAACATACTTGGAAACATCCTTGAAAATGCTTGGCCAGTAATAAACAAAATGCAACACTTTGTATGTCATCCGCTTATCAAAAAAATGTCCTCCACATGGTCCATCATGGAATTCATGGGGGATGTCTGTCATTTCATCCTCCCGCACACATCGTCGAATAATAAGATTTGGACCGGTGTGGAAGAGATCATTATCAACCCAAGAATAATTAGAACTTTGAACTATAATACGACGTTTTTTCATGTGGGGACAAATGGTTTGGTAACTTACAAGTTGCTAAATAATTGGCAATGTCTGCAAACGAAGGGGTTTGAACAGACACAACAAACAAATGTTCGTTAGGAAAAGCATCATCAACAGGTTTAGCACGATCATCATAATGAATGCGAGAGAGGAAATCTGCTAGTGGATTTTCTTTACCAGGACGGTCAATGACAGTAATGTTAAAATCTTGTAATAGAAGAAGCCACCGTGTTACTCTACCATTGGTAATTGGTTTATTCATTAAAAATCTAATGGCATAGTGATCAGTATGCAAAAAAAATTCGTACCCTGAAATGTAATGGCGAAATTTATTGATAGAATAAACTACTGCCAAAAATTCTTTTTCAGTAACATTGTAATTCCATTCGGCAGGAGTCAAATTATTGCTAATAAAATAAATGGCATAAGGTGTTTGTCCTTCTTTTTGGCCCAGGACTCCTCCTATGGACGTATCAAAGGCATCGATGGATATATGAAAAGGAAGGGACCAATCGAGAACCCAGAGTATTGGTGCCACTGATAGTTTAGCTTTTAAAATTTCAAAAGCATTTTGACAAGATTCTGTCCACTAGAATTATACATCATTTGTAAGCAATTTAAACATCGGTGCAGCTATTTTAGTAAAATTTTCGATAAAGCGGTGGTAATAGCCTGCATGAACAAGAAAAATTCTTACCTCTTTTTGAGTTTTTGGAGAGGGAAGGCCAACAATTACTTCAATCTTAGCAGGATCTACCTTAATTCCTTGGGAGGAAATATGGTGTCCTAAAACTATACCTTCTATCAGTAACATTTTACATTTTTCATGACTAAGGGATAAATTCATTTCTTGACATCAGATCAGGACCTTCTCGATATTGTCAAGAGCCTCTTGAAAAGTATTACCATAGGTTTTAAAATCATCCATATATACCTCCACACATTCATGTCTAAGATCGAAAAAAATTCCTAAGACTGCCCGCTGAAAAGTGGCAGGTGCATTACATAAGCCAAATGGAAAAACTCTATAAGCATATGTTCCCCAAGGGAATGTAAAAGTGGTATTGTCTTGATCTTCAGGTGCTATTTAAATCTAGATGTACCCACTATATCCATCAAGAAAGGAAAAATATTGTTTACCTGACAGGGTATATAACACTTGATCAATCAAAAGGTAAAGGGAAGTAGTCTTTAAGTGTGGCGTTGTTTAGATCTGTAAAATCAACACAAATGTGCCATTTTCCTGTGACTTTTTTTGGTACTACCACTAGAGGAGACACCCATTTACTATCGGAGATAGGATAGATGAAACCAGCATTGAGGAGTTTTTTGTAATTCTTCTTTTACTATATCCTTTAGAGCAGGATTCATCCTCCTCTGAGGTTGCCTTACAGGTGAAATGTTTGGATCCATATAAATATGGTGAATACAAGTGTCATGGTGTATACCCTTCATATCAGTGTATTCCCATGCAAATGCTCCAGCTTGTTTTTTAAGAACCTCAAGCAGGTGTGCTTGTAGGTTTTTACTTAACCCTACGTTTATATGTAGAATTTTTTTAGGGCCAACTTCACAAGGTATGGTATAGGATATTTTATGCTCTTCAATTGTGAAGACAAAAGGTGTCTCAGTAAATGTTGAGAGAGCCATATTTTATTGGTACTCATCTCCAAAAATCTAATCAAATTGAGCAAAAGACTGAGGAAAATCTATACAAGTTGTTGAAGAAACAAACTAGTTTAATACATTCTTAGTGGTCTGCTCCTGAAGTGCCCAGGAGAAATCACTAGGGAGGGAGAGGTCATCAAATTCCTCGTCCTCGAAAGAACAATTTAACCACCATGAGTTTTCATTTATTGGTTGTGCTGGGGCGTATAAAATAAGTCTCTATGTAGACAACCCATTAGAAATAGTCATCTATCCATCCCTACATCCTATAAAAGCATTTGTGGTAGCTAACCATGGTCTTCCCAAGATAATAGGATTTCCTTTAGAAGGATCCTTTGATTCTATGACCATAAAGTCAACACAGTATTCCCATGAGACTATGGATACAATAATGTCATCCAAGACTCCAGCATGTTTTACCGTAGTACAATTTGCTAGTTCTAGGATGGAAGGGGTAGGTTGGAGAAATTGTCCCTACTCGAAAAATTCTAAAACTGCGGTGGTCATCATGTTGATGGAAGATCCTAAATCGATTGATGTATTTTCTATGGAGGTATTGTTTACAACTTAAGTCACTATTGGGGCTCCTGGATTTGTATATTTTGCAATCCAGGACTAATATGTCATACATTCAGACATCTCTCCTATAACATGAATTATGAGAGGGTCCTTTTGCTTCTTCCCCAGGAATTCAATGCATGGTTCCTTTATTACCTTGTTGTATATTGGTATGTCATTGATAGCTTGTAATAGAGGAATTTTGACACAGATATTCTTTAACTCATTCAAAATATCATACTCAGGATGAACTACAGGTTTTTCTATTACTAGTCTTTCCGGAAATGGAGGAACTCTATGCTTCTGAATGGGTTCTTGCGGAGGATGGGTGTTACTGGAATCTTCAGAATGTTCACATCCTCCAAAATGGCATCATTCAGGGGTTCATTTGAATCCTATTATTCTTCATTTTCCTCATGAGTGATCATTGATGACTTGGGTTTCTCATTTACAACTCTTCCAAATCATAATTGAATCTCATGTACATGTACAGTCGAAATAAGATATGATGGAAGAGTTTGCAACTCAATGTTGTTGAGAGATTGAGTTTGTTTATTATTTGGGTTAGGTATCGGTTGTGCAGGTAATAATGTCGGTCACAGAGGGTTTTTATTCTGTAAGTGATGAGGTTGTTGTGCTATGAGAGGAACTGGAGGCACAAATCCAGGTGAAATTTGCTGGAAATTTCTTTGGTGCTAAGGATAAGGATGATTAGGTGCAAATACAAGTTGTGACTGAGGGTATGGTTGTCCTCTCCACCCTTGTGACTAATATTGCTGCTACGGAAATTGAGGAGGAGGGTACTGAGGTGGCCAATTCTGCTAACCATTAGAGGAAATTTGGGGTCTAAAATGGGCCTTATAAGAAAACGTGCCAAAATAAGTTTTTGTGAGTTGGAATTCAAGAACCAATAGAATTTCAATAAAATAATTCAACCATAATGGTTGAATTGACATATTTGTCATTAAAAAAAACTACTTTTTTTGTTCGTATTTTCGACATATCTCATTATGTTTTTACTCAAATTTCGATCGGGAGAGCTCGTTGGATGACATCATCATCATGTTTTTTCAGGTATTTCTTGTTTTTGGGGTAGCGGGGTCCATCAAAAGTATGCAGTGTGGGTACTCGTTGGATGCGGAATCAAATTCCGCATCCAACGAGCTCTCCCGATCGCAATTTGAGTAAAAACACAGGGAGATATGTCGAAAATACGAACACAAAAAGTAGTTTTTTTCTTTCTTCCTCCAAAAATATTCAATATTATTTTATTATTTTAACTATTATTTTATTATTTTCCTTAGGAGGCCCATTTTAGACCCCAAAATTCCTCTAATGTTGAGGTGTTCCATTGTTGAGGTGGTTGGCATGGAGGATAATAGAGTGGGGGTTATGGTGGAAAGTTATAGTATGATGGTTGGTCTCTTGCTTGCAAATGAGGCCTCCTAGATGTTTCACCTACATCCCCACTCTTATAGATGCCTTGCAACCAAAGAAATGACGGGAAACTATCTGTTCGATGTTCTTCTGTACAGATGTGACATATGGAGATGTTGTTTAATGGACATTCCCTTTGGGGATGTTTGGTCTAACATCTTGGACAAAAAATGCTCATTGTTTCTCATTCTTCATCTTGCCTTTTCTTAACTTGTAAAGAATCTAGTTGGGAACACATTTCTCCTAAGATATCAGTCTTCAAATTCTCCAATAGATTTCCTAACTCTATCCTTGTAACTCCACCTGAACTGGGAATGTTTCCTCTTACATTTGTACTATAAGGCTCTCGAAAGTTTTTTCCAACTTTCCCCCTACTTCTAGAATAATATTTACACATCTCACCAATTTGTTCAAAGGTTTTATGAGAAATATCATCGGTTTCCATGATATTAAGACTTTTTATCAAGTCCTCGGAGATCCCTTTAAGCAAAAGTGTATGTACTGCATCTTCTCGGAGGTCACTATATTTTGATTTATGTAATGTATAAACAAACCTTTCGAGATAATCCTCTAGGATTTCGTCTTCAAGTTGTTGTATCTTGAATATATCATGTCGAGAGTCCTTAGGTTTGCAATACTCTTTATATTTTCGCAAAAATAAGGTTTTCATATCATCCCAAGTCCTGATAGTGGATTTGCCTAATCCCATGAACCATCTCAAGGAAGAATCTTTTAGTGTAGTGGGAAAGAGTTTTACTTTGTGAGCATCTTGTAGATAATTATAGCTCCTACAAAGGATATCGAACCCGAACATAAATGTGTTCGGGTCCTCATTAATTTTTCCATAGAAAGTAGGTAAGGAGGAAGGAGGGATGTTTTTCATAGTTACATCCTGTACGGTTTCTAAAATAGGAAACCCGAAGGTAGCCTCAATTTGATTTTCCCCTTCTCCTTCGTCATTTCTAACTTCATCATGATCTTCATTCCCTCCCCTTCTCTCCATATAGGCTGGATTTCTAACGTAAATATACCTAGGAGGCTCCTTTCGAGGTGATAATGGGGTGTCCCAATGTCCTTTTTCGGGAGAGATCTTCCTCTTATCAATCATGTTTTTATTGAATCCTAGAGGGAAAGTAGGTTCGACTATGGATTTTTCGATTTGTGAGATAACTGTATCTATGGGGTTTCCAAAGAGAGCTTTTACCTGGTCAAGATCAACAAAGTCAACGAAATTCGGATCTCCTACTAGTGAAAACGTTGTATTATTTGGATCTTGAACCAGTGGAGGGTTGAGGGTTTCTGAAGGTTGACCCTCTAGAATTTCTTCAGCAATGGGATCCTTAGGGATTCCTACCAGGATTTCTTCCCTGTCTAAGGTTTCTCCTATAAAATATGTAGGTCTCCAAGAGGAACTAATTCCTATGTGGGTTTTCCGATACCTTTCCACTGAGTTAGTGGTTGGGGTATTTTGTCCCCCGTAATGGTTAGTAGGGATTTTAATAAGGTTTTGAGAATTGGCTCTAACATATCTACCCTTAGAATCTCTAGGTCTGTTCATGATAAACTAAACTAAAAGGAAACGTATGCTACTAATACCAAAACTACTGGGTTTGGGGGCTCCTGTTATAATAGATGCACAGGTTCTTACCTCTCGTCTTACTGCTCCCCTACCACTAGCCTATTACTAAAATTCGTATCTATTCTACCTTACAGAACAAATACTCGAAAAAAATGCCAAAATGTTGGGTGTTATATCGTCTTGATTAATTCACCTAATATTTAATTATCGACTGGGGTTGGTAGGCTTAGAGTTGATGCAAAATATATGCAAAGGTAGATGGATTCCTATGGTGTCGTGGAAATATTTTAACAAATGAAATATCAAAAGATATTTCAAAATGAAAAACTGAGTCAAAATCCTAAGAATTCAATATTAAGGTGATTGAACCAGAACAAAATATTAGATTAGAGTATCCAAAATACGCCACTCTACTTTATAAACAATTACTAAAAAACTACCCTTTCTAGTAAAGTTTATTGAATAATCTCAAGAACTAATTATGCAAAGAAGATTTATATTAGAAACATAGCAATAATGATTAGATTGATAATTTATTTTATAAACAAATAACTTTAGACTAAAAAAGGATACTATCAACAACTAACTTCTCAAGTGAAAGACTAGGATGCAAGGAAGACCTAACTTATAAGTAAGTGGAAAAACTTAATAAGAGAAGCAAGTAGAAAACTTAATAAGAATAGCTTTGAATTATATCCTACCAGTCTCTTTCGGTAATCATATAGTGAAAAAGAAATAGTTCCTATTGCTATGGACAATCTACAAAGTACTAGTATACTTTCCTAAGGATAAAACATCTAATACTAAGATTTACATGCAAATGGATAAATCAATCCAAAGGCATGATTACAAAATAGTAAAACAGTATTAGTCAAAGGAATCAGAAACAAACAAAAGAAACAAAACATAACATAACTCAAAACATGTTCAAGGTGAAAAGATAAAACTTTAATAAATAATCTAAAAGAATATAACTTTTAGTCTTAATGTTAAATAGGTCTATGATATAACTATTACAGTCAAATAATACTTTAGAAACTAAAGAAACAGTGCTTTAAACAGGTTCAAAAGACATTAAAAACACTAAAAATGAAATGACAGACTGGATGACAGACTGAACTGCAGGTCTGAAAGAGGTGTCTGAATGACAGTTTAAACAAGTTGTCCGAATGATAGTCTGCAGAACTAAAATAACATAAATAACCTAAATGATCTAATCTTCAGCTGAGTTTGTGCACATGCAAATAAAATGTATAGAGGCAGTAAATAAACCTACGTAATGATCAAATTTGATAGCAAAATAATTATTGAACTAATTCATAAATGTAAAGAAATCATTGCATATTACATTAAGAAACAAACTGGAATTTAAATAAACTTATAACAGAAAGGGAAATGAACAGAATTGAATCTATTATAACTTTGATTAAAGCAATCTATTCTATATACTAAATAGTAAACTTGGAAATGAAATGTCTGGAAAATAAATTGAAAACAAACTATGCGTGCAACTAGCTATTTGATTTTGGAAAATAAAACTATAGTAATTCACACAGCATTACAGAAAGTAAATGAAATAAACGTTTACAGTAATTCAATGACATAAACAAACTAGAAATAAAACTATATTAGCTACAAAGGAAAAGATAACGAAATTACACAAGAAAAGAAACCGTTGGTTGATGAGGGGCCCTCTCAGCAATCAGGAGTGATTCCTAGCTAGTGCTTACATGAACACAATCATGTATAGCAGAACATATATCTTCTATTAAAAATATGGAACAGTATTATAGAGTTCTTAATAATGACTGATTACATGAGAATTGACTAAACACTAACTAACTCACTCTCATGCAGAGACCAATATATATAGCATGTACAAAAGAATGAGCAGGTCGACCCTTTCAATGGTCGACCGCTCTTAATATAAGTCAACCATTATGACAAATAACAGTTTAAACGCCAACACACAACATTCTTCCTTTTCCATCGCGGGTTAGTTCCTTGTTGTGCGTGATGTGGCGTATGGTTCCTTCTTTGGTGTGGTTGATGTCGTGGGTTCGAGTAGAGGAAGTGCACTAGCGATTCTTCTAGAACAAGAGCCATTCTACCATCCAAACGCGTGGACACAAAACAGTTGCAAGTTGCTCCATCCTCTAACGCTCAGGAATATATCATTAACAGTGCACTGTTGGTTCAGCGGGTGTAATGGTGAGCTGGACGGTGAGCTGGATATGCTCTGCGCATATCTAGGGTGGACGTGTTGTCTGTTCGTTAGCTCATCCAATAGGTCATAACCTGCAAACAAATGCATTCCTATATCAATAGATCAAATGCGCTCTTAAATAATGTCAATTTTAATCTATAAAATCGTGAAATGATAATAATAAACAAATTTTACATAAATCTTAAATTCATTTGTACCTGGGGCTGAATAGTGAGCTACAAGATAGAAAATATGCAAAACGATGACAAAACATATTTTTTGAACACGTAATTTAACTGCCAAAAATGATGACAAATCTAGGATCAACAAAAACCGAGATCACATTCTTCACATCCTGTAGGACAATCTTCACATTGAAAGAACTCACATGAAACAATAGGTCGATCAACACCGGTTTGAGCACACTTTTCAAGTCGGTGGTATGGTTTTTCTTCATCAGCAGCCTTACAAGAAATCCTCCTTGAAACTCAAAGGGAATCATAATCTTGCTCCAAAGTTCTATGGGCCATATAAGATTATTCAGAAGATTGGGTCCGTTGCTTATAAATTGGAACTTCCTCCTTCTCCTCGCATTCACCCAATATTCCATGTCTCTTGTCTGAAGAAAGTGTTTGGCACCAACATCTGTGCACAAATTGTTTTACCAGAACTGGATAATGAAGGATCCATCATTTTGGAGCAAGAGTCCATCCTCAATAAGCACACTCGTCATCTTCTCTCTTAGTCTATCACAGAGGTCTTAAATCAGTCGCACGACATGTAACCCAAGGACGCTACATGCAAACCACTCCTTCATATTCAACAACAGTTTCCACATCTAAAGCTTTGAGGACAAAGCTTTTCTAAGAGGGAGGGGATGTTAAGAACCTGTGTCAAATATCCTCTTTATTTCATTAGTATATTGTGTTGGACGGATATGCTTTGTAAGTCGTCCCGTTAGTATGTTGCATTATCCCACATTCATAGGGAGTAATAGTTGTTAAGTAATCCAGTTAGTATCTTGTATTATCCCACATTCATGGGGAGTGATAATTGTCTAGATTAGACTTAGTATATAAGTATTTGTTGAGGCCAATGAAAGTATCCAAGAGTTATTTTGTATTGAGCTTGCTCAAAGGAGGTTCCCACTCGAAGTGGCCTGCGATTAATAAAATCTCTTTTGTGCTCCAATATTTCTGTTTATATCGTGCATTCTCATTGTTTATTGCAGGAGGTTATTCACATTAGCTCATATCATAGTACCCTCCTTTGAAATGATTTGTTCTAAATATTCCATCCATACAAATTCAATTCTTTTTGGTCTCAATTTTTCATAGTTCTTTTTTTCATAATTTTGATTCCATGTGTTGTGATTGTGAATTTTACTATTTGTTGTAGTTTCTGCCCTTTGATAATATCTTGTTGATTAATAGTTTTCTAATGCCTTATTCCTTGAATATTTTCAAGTCTTCCATATTATTCCTTGATAATGTTGTTTTATATTTTCTTGTTTTTCTTGGTAATGAGGATGTCGATATGGTTTCACCTTCGGTGATTTCTCTTCCTTCTCCATACCCAATCATTGGTCTTCTTTTTAGAGGTAATGTCATCCTTTATCCTTTAGTCTTGGTATTCAATATGTATAACACCAAATATAGTTCACGTCTCTTAGGCCATAATTTTAAGTCAAAAATTAGGTTCTAACGCCATATTCATTTCTTAGCGGGCTCATGGACCATGTGTGGTTCCCTATACCACAACACAAGACCTACACAAGGAACATTTAGCCTATTTGTGGGAAATGGTGGTCATTTTCAATTTTGGCACACCAAGTATGCTTCATTATGTTAATGCCATAGTTTGATTCCAAAAATCAATATTTTCATGGGAAAAAACTTATTCTTTTGGAGCTCATGAACCATGTGGGAGTCCCCAAGTCATCACACGGGCCTAGAAAGGGAAACTTTGGCATGTGAGAATGATATGATTTCCATTTCAAAATTAGGTAAACCATGGATGGTTTACACCACTAAGTCATGGCGCAAGGTCAAAATGCATAGCCTTGTGTTGTACAAATTCCTTTATGGGTTAAGTGCCATGTCTACAACCCTAGGTCATCACATAGGCCCTACAATGAAAATGTTTGGCCTCTAAGCAAGATATTTTGTCTATTTCAATGTTTGTAACACTAATAATGGTTATCATGGACCAATCCATTTTGTAGGGTCTAAGGATGTATTGATTTCCTATATGGTTCATTGTCCATGATGGGTGATCTAAACAACCACACAACCCTGCATAGTGAATCTTTCATTGTAACAAGCACTAAAAAATAGTCTTAGATTAGACAAGCAAGGAATGAACAATAAGATCCTAGCATCATAAAATTAAAAAAATTATCCCTTTGCCAACAATTTCCATATAACATCATCACTTACAGACTAGATATGAGTTTGCAACCATGGACCAAGAGATTATCTATGGTATTTACCTTATCCATAATTCATTAGTAGAAAATCCACCCATGCTCTCAAGTTCGTCCTCACTTTATTAAACCTCAAATATATTTCCCATTGTTTGTTCAATGCTTTAAATTCTATTATCTTCGATTATTGTCTTTATCTCTTTAGACTTCTTTAGTTTCCTTAGATTTAAGGATTATGTTCAAATTTTGGTTGGTCTCAATGGATTCGGTGGTTGTATTATGATATTTAAACACTTAGGATTTAGTTAAGATCAACTTAGTCTAGTGTTTCTTTAAGCAGTGTGTGTTTCTTTAGTATGCATTTCTACTTATGTAATCCAACGACCATGATATGTTCTAAACATAGAGTGATCTGACAATTCATCGTTTCCTCCATATTAGTGGCTACATTGATTTGTGGATCAACATATTATTAGTTCATGATCTCTATTTAAAGAACCATGGAGATTTATTAGCTGATGATCAATTACGATACACTTGCATGTAAGTTATTTTTCCATTTGCATTAATATATTTCCTTAAGTAGTTGTTTGGATGGGGATGTGCATTGCCTCCTTCTCCGAGGGTTTTAACTGCATAAAACAACTATGTTTCAACTTGTGATATGTTTTTTTGAGTCAATCTTAAGGTGTCTGACATGTGTGGAATATTTTTTTTCGAATATGGTAATAGAGCACTTATGAAGACTCACGCGTGTTGTAGATTAAGAGCTTGAACATGTGTACAATTGCATGCATCAAAGTATTTTTGGATTCTACTATTTATATGCATTTCTAGTATGATGGAGGTGTTCCATTATGTCCATAGTATTTATTTCAATTGGAAATTATTTTCATTTCTCTCGAAAAGGTTTTTGTTTTCCCAAGATATGGTCATTTTATCAAATCAAAAGGTATAGTGTTTATATTTAGGGATTTTCTAAAATATCTATCTCCCATTGTTTCATATTCTAGTTTGGTTTTCTATTTTAATCCCAATTTTCTATATGTTTGGTCTACATGTGCTCGTTATCATGCATTCTCTGTGAACTCAACAAATTCAAAACATAGCAGAAAGGGTTTTATTTATTATTTATTATGTATGGTCTTTTTTGTACGCCTTGTGTGAACTTAACAAACATTAAATAGAGAGAAAAATGCATTTTTCAGGTAATCTAACCAAGATCTAACCCCAAATTTGAGAAGATGTTTTTCAAAAATCCAGTTTTTATATGTGTGTGGTTGTGTAAAAGTGTTTTGCACACCAAAAACAAGGTTTCTTTGGGCAGACACTCTCACCACCACCACCAGTAAAAACAAGAATACCTCCATTCTCCTTTATGATATTCTTATATTTATTTTTTTAACTCATTTGGTTGAAAGTTACTTTATTATGTAAGAGGTCTTGAGTTCAAGTTTTTTTTTAAGTTAATTTTTTTTAAAGTTCATGCAACATATAAAGAAACTTCATTGTAAAAGTGCTTATCACTTGTTTTATAAACGTGGGTCACTTATTTTAAAAGGTAATTTATTTGTAAAAGTGAGCTTATAGAAAAAAATTAGTGAAGGAAGGGAATTATCTATTACTCAATAACACCATCACCATGTGGATCAACCTCTGCCTCATTAGAGGAAATTTGGGGTCTAAAATGGGCCTTATAAGAAAACAAGCCATTTATGCATTGAAATCGAATAACCAATATAATTTGAGGAAAATGAGTCAACCATAATGGTTGACTTGGCATATTTGTCATAAAAAATACTAATTTTGTTTTCTTATTTTCAACTGATATCCCTGTGGTTTTACTCAAATTTCAAGCAAGAGAACTCGTTGGATGTAGAATTCAAATTTTCATCCAAGGAGTACACACACTGCATACTTTTGATCAACCCCGCCCTAAGAAAAATTGAGTAAAATATTAAAAAAACATGTTACTTTCAAGTAACATGCTTTCTAAATGTATTTTTCATTTTTCGTTGGGTAGGGTTCAACAAAACTATGTAGTGGTGGTACTTTTTTGGATGTGGAATTGAATTCTATACTACCAACGAGTGCTCCCACTCGAAATTTAAGTAAAACCATGGGGAGATAAGCTGAAAATACGAAAACAAAAAGTAGTTTTGTGTCTTTCCTTCAAAATTTATACTATTATTTTGTTATTCTCCTTAGGAGGCCATTCTAGACCTCAAAATTCCCCTACGAGGTGGCTCCTTGATTCCATTTTATCATTTTTTTAGGCATAAATTTGACATCCTTAGTCATTTTTAATGTTATTTTTCTTTAACTACTACTTTTTGAGTTCTTTGCATATTAATCATGAGTTTTTATTCTTGAAGTCCTTTTACCTACATATTATAATATGGCTTGTCGAAGTGATCTTCTCTTTACCAATGCCAACTATTTATCTTGCAAAAGTTCATATGGTGGATGTCTTACAAAGTAAGGGACTTTGGTGATTTACCTTGTGAAAATAAATTCCCCCAATCGATGCCACAAAGAAAACAAAATGGGATAATAAAAATGATGAATCATGTGGATTACTTAGGATGTTCATCTATAATAACTTATGATTTCACCTTCAAGGAATTGACCAACAAGGTGCAGCTTGGACAAAGTTGGAAACAATATTTGGTACACATAGTGATATTTGATCTCACCAACTTGAAAATCAGTGGGTTTCTTTAAAACCAAGTAAGTTTTTCTTTCATTGAAGAATATTTATAAAAAAATAAAGCCCTTAAACTCTTAACTAACAAACAAAAGATATCTAAACTAGATATACAATGTATTTATGTTATACTTGTTAAGCTTAGTAGTCCCTATTCTATTTTTATATCTACTTTTCACTCCACTAGATAAACTCTACGCTTTACCTACATATATCCTACTCTTGAAGACTTTTGTAATTCTTTAATTAGAGAGCAAGATAAGCTCTTGAATCTTGGAGTGATCAACGTTGTTGGTACATATAGCAAGGCCTTGGAGGCACAACATAAGGATAAATTCAAGCATCCAAGGAAGAAACAACCTCACAATAATAAGAAAAACAGGGGTCCCAAACCCTCTTGATAAGATCCTACACCCAATGGTGATAAAGGAACTATAGCAAAAGGTAAGAAGACTAGCATTGTAGTTTTTGTGGGAGAGATGGCCATTTGGAATATAAATGTTTTAGGAAAATGGAACCCTTAGAAGTAGCTATTAAGAAGAACAACATCAATCTTGATTCTTCTTCTAACTTATATTCTCATGGGCATGCACTTTCTGCTTATGGTTTTTCTTTGAATGCATCATCTACTTCATATTCTAATAAATTCCTCATTGATTATGGAGCCTCTTGTCATATGACTAAGGATAAAGCCATTTTTCTTGTCTAAATGAATGTAACGCCAAACACATATTTGTTGGTGATGATAAATTTCTTAATGTTATAGGGGCTCACATAGTTTATCTAGATTATGCCCAATTCAAAGATGTATTATGTGTTCTGAATCTTTCCTAAAACATTTTTTCAGTCTATGTGAACACTGATTATGGTAAAGGTAAGTCTATAGAGTTTTCATCTCACCAAGTTGTAATCAAGGATTAAATAGATCCTAAGCATATCCTAGCAATTGAAATTGTTGATGACATTACAAAGTTGTATAGATTTGACAACCTTGGGTGATATTTTTTGCCATCAATTTTTATTGCTCATAGCCATGAATTTAGCAAACCTTGGCATGAGTGATTTGGTCATATAAAATATTTCTCATTGCAGCAACTATGTAATTAAAAAATGGTGGTTGGGTTGAGAAGAGGCTCTGGAGGGCGCGAACAGAGGAAGGAGACATCGAGCTTGGCGCAGGTGGGGTGGGGGAATTGAAACCCTTGGTCAGGTATGGCGGCGGCTCCAGCCAGGAGTCGAGGGGCACCTGGGATCAATGGAGGCAAGGATGGAGCTGGGGAGGGGAAGAGATCTGGGGTGGGGGGCTATCTCCCGAGAGCCCAAACAATCCCATCGATTCAGATCCGATCAGAGTCAATTCGAGAGAAAATAGAGATGTAGAAGGAGAAGGCCCTAATTGGGAAATTTGTAGGGGTCTGGCCGAGGGAGAAAGATCTGGTTCGCTAGATTCAAAGCACCTGGAGTCCAAAGGGGCATTATGACCTGCAGCTGGGGGCCAAAGGTTTTTTACCATAATTTTTTTCAATCAGGAGGACTAGGATAGGATTCTGGAAGGGGGGCCATATTTTTTCTTCTCTGTTGGGCTCTATCTGCGGCCATGGAAGGAATGGTTTAACCTCGATATAGAGGATATGACTATTGCCCCGGTTTGGATCTACCTGGTTGGGCTTCCTGGGGAATACTGGGATATAGAGATTTTGCGGGACATTGGGAACTCTTTAGGGGAATTTGTGAAAATAGATGAGCAGACCTATCTCCAAAGGTACACCACCTTTTCCCGGATCTGTGTTTACATGGATCTCTCGAAGGATCTCCCTGAGGCTATCACTCTTAACTGGGATGACGAGGAATGGATCCAGCAAATTGACTATGAGCAGTTACCCTTTCGATGTAGGATATGTCATGAATACGGCCACTTCGGGAGAAATTACCCCAGGGGGGATCAGGAGAAGGCTGAACTGGCCTCGAAAGAAGTTCCAGGGAACGAGGGTTTCACTCAGGTCAAGAGTAGATGGAGGAGCAGAGGCACTGGAGGGCAGAAGCAACATAAGGATGGAGTGGGGAAGATGGGGGGAAATTCAAACCCCTTCCAGATCTTGGGAGAAGTCTCAGAAGCACAGCCGCAAGAGGCCGAAGTGGCGGGAAAAGGACAGGAAACTGAGATGTTGGGGGTGGAATATGTAGACAGAAGCGATGACCCACCGATCTCCATGGAAGTGGATGAAGCCGAGGATATGGACTTAGGTGAGCTGGATCTGGATGCCCTGGAAGCAAAATGTAGGAAAGATGGCTCAGGCTATGTTCCCAGAGAACAGATCGAGCTCTTGCAGCAAGCAATTCTTTGTTCTAAAGTGCACAAGGATCTGGGGCTAAGAATGGAAGGGCCAAAAGGAAGCAATAGGAAAACTCCAGAGGAAGATCAGAAGCAGGGGAGGAAATCGAACAAGCAAAGAATAGCAGAAATATGAGGTCATGCTGATCGAATCAGGCCAATATCCCATGATCAAGGAAGCCTTTTCTGAGGTAAGCAAGGTTTCCCAATGAAGGTAGTGACTTGGAACATTAGGGGGTGTAATCACCCAAGGAAGATTCGGACTCTAGCAAGAAAGATCAAGCAGGAAAAACCATATATTCTTTTTTAACAAGAGACAAAGTGTAGCTTTGAATCAATGCAATAGATTGGGCAGAAGATTTGGAAAGGCATCCAGGTAATGGCTGTAGAGGCAGATGGTATGAAAGGAGGAATAGCTATCTTGTGGTGAGAAAGAGAGGTGAATCTCATGGGATGGCGAGCAGGCTGTTTCTCCCTGATGGCTAACTTCCACATTTGGGGCTCAAAGGTTAGAGGGACGATCGTGAACATCTGTGGGCCAAGTGCCTTCCCACAGAAGCAGGAGTTCATCAATCATCTCAAATAGCTTAGTGCATCAACATCAATGGGAAACTGGATAATAGGAGGGGACTTCAATCTGATAACCTCGCTCAGGGAAAAAAAGGGAGGAAAACGGATGCTGGACAAATATCAGGAGGCTTTAGGGACACCCTCACCAATAGCTCCCTCATGGATCTAGAAACAGGGGATGGATGGTTCANATCGAAGAGGCGGTGATCACTTGGTGGCCTCAAGGCTTGATCGCTTCCTGGTGACTGAAAGTATAGTGAGGGGGGTAGGTGAGATAAGGGCAAATGTGCTCCTAGTAGTAGGCTCTGATCATTGGCCCATGTGTCTAAGCTGGGAAGGGGTGGTGGATTGGTTACCAAAACCTTTTCGATTCGAGCAATTCTGGCTAGAAAACAAGGAATTTAAGGGATTAGTTAAATAGTGGTGGCAGGAGATGGATGAATCAAGGGAACAAGGATCTACAACTTTCAACCTAAGCTTAAAGTGTTCAAGGCCAAAATTCATACCTGGAACAAGTCTTACTTTGGCAACATATTTGAGGACAAGAAACGGATTGTCCTGGAGTTGACTGCCATCTATAAAAAAGGGATGGAACTTGGATGGGACCCATATCTGAAGGAAAAGGAGAAATACCTTGAAGCTCAGCTGGAAACCAAAGAGAGACAGGAGGAAGTATTATGGAAGTAGAAGTCTCGTGTGAAGTGATTGCAGGAAGTGGACGGGAATACCAAATTATTCCACAATTCCATGGTCAGCAACCGTTTGGGGTCAAATATATTCAACCTTAAACTCCCCAATGGGACCCAGGTGGGGACTCGGGTCGAGGTAGAAGAAGGCCTTGTCAACCACTTTAAGGAAATCATGACAAAAGACAATAGTGAGACGGGCCAGGATATTAATCGGATCACATCTCTGATTCCCAGTATTGTCACAAGGAAGGACAATGCGAACCTCACCAAACTGATTTCTCTTCAAGAGGTGGAGGAGGCCATGCAGTAGATGGCTCAGGGAAAATCCCCCAGACCAGATGGGTTTACAACCAACTTTTTCCACCACTTTTGGGAAATGATTAAAGAGGAGGTCTGGGTTATCGTCGAGGAATCCAGGACTAGCAGAGGGGTGCTCAAAGCTTTCAATGCAACCTTCCTCACTCTTATCCCAAAGAGCGAGGGGGATGATGCTCCTGGTAAGTTTATACCAATAGCCCTTTTCAATGTGATATACAAAATAATATCGAAGGTCATAGCAAATACACTGAAACCACTACTCCCGAGGATTATCATCCCTGAGTAATCGGGATTCATGGAAGGTAGGAAAATTATGGATGGTATCATTATGGTCCAGGAGGCCATGCACTCGCTCAAATGTACTAGAATCCCGGGTATGCTTATCAAGCTCGATATCGCCAAAGCCTATGACAAACTCAGCTAGGAGTATCTGGAGAAAATGCTAAAGGATTTTGGGTTCTATCGGGATTGGGTAGATTGGGTCATGGGGTTAGTGTCCTCGCCATTTTTCTCCATTCTCCTGAACGGTTCCCCAACCAGACTTTTTTCACCATCGAGGGGAATTAGACAAGGAGACCCCCTTTCTCCATTCCTCTTCATCCTGGCTGTGGAAGGTCTTAGCAGACTCATAAAAGCTCAGGTAGGCTAGGGGAGGATAAGAGGTATATCCTTTTTCGAAGGTATGGAAAATAAAACTCACCAGTAGTTTGTGGATGATACAATGTTAATGGGGCATCCTTCAGTCCAAGAGGCAAGAGCATTCAAATCCTGTCTAGTGACCTTTGCCAAAGCCTCGAGGCTAGAGGTTAATCTGGAGAAGTCCCAGTTTTTCTTCTTCAACTCTCCGCTTATAACCCAGAGAAACATTGGTAGGATTTTGGGATTCCAAAAGGGCAGGCTCCCAACAAAGTATCTGGGGGTCCCTTTAAGCTAGAAACTTATTAGGCATGCCTCCTGGCAAGACCTAGTAGATAGGGTAAAGGCTAGACTTTCAAGCTGGGCGATCAAACCTCTAAATCTCCCGGGGAGACTTGTAATGCTTAAATCAGTCATCCAAGCTATGCCCATGTATCTCCTATCAATGTTGTCGGCCCCAAAGTCAATGCTCAAGGAAATCAGAAGCCTCCAACGCAACTTCCTATGGGCGGGCAGAGGTAGTAAAGTGAAATTTTCCCTTGTCAACTAGGAGAAGGTGAGCATGCCAAAGAAGTTTGGGGGCCTTGGGCTTCGAGATCCTGAAGTAGTGGGGGAGGTGTAGGGTGCCAAGATTTGGTGGTGGTGGTGCAATCACAAACAGGATCCATGGGCCAAGATATGGCACTTAAAGTATGCAAGGGGGTGGCCATCCGTGCAGTTGGTTCACTTTTTTGGGGAGGCCCAGGGTTCCCACATATGGCAGAAGGCGAGGGAGGGAAGGAGGTTGGTCCAGGAGCATAGCTTCTGGGAAATTCAAGATGGAAGCGTGGTGAACTTGTGGGATGATTCATGGAATCAACATCCCAAGCTAGGGGAGGATCCAAATTGGCTTCACATAAGGAGAAAATGCTTGGATGAAGGTTGGGAAAAGGTGAATCAGTATTGGGAAGGAAATGCTCATGGTGACGGGCATAAATGGGTGATCCTGATTGAACCTTCAGAACAAATCCTGGAAGCAGACATCAAATCCCTGGAGGAGGAGCTCAACACTCATTTCATCTGAATTAAGGAAGGGGCTGATAGGCTCAGATGGGGCTATTCCTAGAAGGGTATGTTCAGCATTAAAGAAGCTTACAACATCAAAATAAGGGGGCAGTCAGAGGAAGACGAGATCTGGGAAAAGGTGTGGACTTCCAACCCATGGCCAAAAGTGGCCATCTTTTGCTGGCTAGTAGTTACAGGGAGAATTCTAACAGGGGAAAACCTACGGCGAAGAGGGATACAAGGACCATCTAGGTGTGTCCTATGCGCTAATCAGGAGGAAAGCATGGGCCATCTCCTACATATGTGCGCTTTCGCGGCCATATTGTGGGATAAACGAGCTCTGGCGTTTAGAAGAAGAAACAGATGAAGAGGGAATCCGGCTCAGTCTCTAAGGGACTGGAACCCGAAGGCTTTTAAAAATAACATTTTGAGCTTTCTGTGGCAAGCCTTCCCTGGTATGGTCCTCTGGGTAATCTAGAAAGAGTGGAATAGCAGGATTTTTCGAGGACAAGAACAGCTTCAGGAGGTTTCCTGGAAAATCATATGCTCCAATCTGATGGAGACAATGCAAAGAATCCAGTGGTCAGATGAGGATAAAGAATTCGTAGGATGTGAAAAAACAGTTGCAAAGGCTTGGGGCCTGGATAAGGGGGTCATTAGCGACCTTCCTCGAAAACCCAGGGTCTACAGAGTAGAGAGCCCAATATCCTGGTCCCCCCCTGTGCATCAAGTATTCAAGGTTAATTTTGATGGGGCGGCCAAAGGCAATCCTGGAATGGCGGGATATGGAGGGGTCTGTCGAAACTGTAATGGGGAAATTTTGTAGGTATTCCATGGGAGCATAGGGCTTGATACCAATAACTCGACAGAGCTATAAGGGATGATCCATGGTGTCCAACTTGTCATCCGGAATCGATGGCTTCCATTGATAGTGGAAGGGGACTCATGAATTCTCATCCACATGGCTCAACAGCTGGAAAATGGGAAGTTAGCAGAGAAAGTGGCCTCCAACTGGTGTCTGGAAAGGAGAATGGAGGAACTTCGATCTCTAATTTTGGATTACTCAATGCTGTCTTTTCTCCACGTCAAGAAAGAGGCTAACAGGGTCGCGGACCTAATGGCTAACGTTGGGGTCTCTGACGGTAGGGACATCTAATGGGGATGGCTTGAATATTTCGAGGGGGGACAGTGGGTGCCCAGCTACCGCAAACTCACAGCTCATGATGGTGATGAAGGGGGGTAGAGGTAGGGTCATATGAGTGAGGAACGTGGATGGGAGAGGAGGCAGCAAGGTCCTCCCACGCGTCATCTTTGTTAACATGTGCCGAGAAGGTGGTCTCAGATCAAGGAAATATGAGTGCATCCCTCTTATCATTAAGAGAAAGTACGAAGGTATGATGAAGGAGATAGGAAGTACAATTCTCACATGGCTAGGTGATGCAGTAGTGATGAAGACTCCTATGATGATCCCCAGGCGAGGTACAGGGTTAGAAGGTGGCCGGATTTGGGTCATCATCGACCGTGATGGAGACGTTAGTTTATTTATGGGTATGGTCCTTATTTATAAGACAGGGATAGCCATGGCCGCTGCATATGATCAGGGTAGCGAGTAGGCTCGATTGCTAAGTATAATCGAGGAGACAAAGAAAGGTGACAGGGCGTCTGCTAGAAAGGAGAACAAAGTCGAGCTTAGGAAAATGGCCCTGCCTCATGGAAGTGTGGGTGGGACTGGTCAACGGGGTAAAGGAGAAGATCGTAGTGGTAAGGGGAAGAGGGCTGTGAACCGGGCCCAATTGCAGGCTCAGGATGTAGTAGAGGCTTTTAAAGACCGCATCCCGCTTATTTCCAGGCTTGCTATGGAAAACATGGAAAAGGTCCTCTGGGATCAGGTCAAGGCGAATCCAATAGAGGAAGTTCGGGAGGAGGTGGACGGGTGGGTCTTCGACCCAGGGTCCATGGCAGGGTGAGCGTCATCCCACGACTATATGGTGATGATTTACTAGGTCCTTATGAACCTAGTTTCCCTGGCGGATATTAGATTTGCGGCCATAATTGAGGAGTAGTTGGCGGTGATGTTGGCGAAGAAGGAGGGTGACAAGGAACTGGTAAGACCTTGGAAGGAGCATAACGATGAATGCAGAAATATCCTCAGCAAGGTGGAAGCTCTTAGCGCAGATTTCTGCCTCATGCGCATAAAGGTGGACCAGATAGCGTCCTGTCTGGGGATAGCACTTTATCACCTGGGGATGGAGCAGCTTTCGTCGATTGGGTCTAGTTGTCATATGCATGGGAGGAATGTTGGATCCCCTCCATTGGAGCACTCTGTGGGAGTGATGCAGCAGTTGAGTGGTCATGGCCTAGCCAGGGACCTCACTCCAGACATCTCGATGCTTCCCTAAGGCGTGATGCTGCATCTTCTTTTGATGGCTGTTAATGTTCAGGTGGCTGCGAAGACGGCCCTTAGGTTCTTTTAGATAATCATCTGTTATGTTTTTGGTTATTTTATGTAGTTTTATGTTGCAAGTAAGTAGGACATTAGGTTCTGTAAGTAAGTCTGGGATTGAGATCTCCTTAGTGGGAACTCTCCCGGATTTTGAGTGGGACAGTTTTTGGAAATTTGGATGTAGATGGGATGGGTAAGAACTGATTCGGGTCGGTCAGGGCCTTCTGTTTTGATGGCCTCTCTGTAACTAGGTTTTAAGCAGTAATACACTTTTTATTTACAAAAAAAAATTAAAAAATGGTGGTTAGTCTTCCTCTCGTTTCTCATAAAGATGGTGTTTCTCCTAGGTGTGTTATTAACAAACATTATCTAGCGAGTTTTGAAAAATGTGCCTCTTAACATGCCTTGTCTCACTTGTAGCTTAATCACAGTGATTTGTGGTGCCCACTTCCTTTTGCTTCTTTCTCTAGATTCAAACACCTCTTAGGTTTCATTGATGACTTCTCCAAACACAATTAGGTTTACTTCTTAAAACTTAAGAGTTAATTTTTTGACATGTTTTTTCCCTATAAGGACCTTGTATAAAAACAATTAGGACATCAAATACATAATTTAAGAAAGGTCAATCGAATCAAATATGTAAACAACAAATTTAATGGTCTCTCTAGCCACAACTCTCAATTTCTTAAGGGTATCACTCAAATAGGCATCGTCATTGGATGAGAATGTTTTGAGAAACGTCCAATTATCATTTCTACAAATTTAGGGTCGAAATATAAATAAAAATGATATATGTCATCTAATATACCAATGAAGGGTTACAAACCTTCTAAAAAATAGAAAAACAATGACTCGATGAGAAAGCGAGAAACACAAACCTATGTGCTCAACATATTGACATTTGAAACATTTTGCAATGATTTAATCTGCCTTGCAAAAACATGTATCTCAGATGGGATTAAAGAGATGAATGGAGGTGAAATAGAGGTTTATAACTATAGGAACATGTGTAATTGAGCTCCTCTTCTTACATCATGCACATTATTCTTGAAATTATCCTTTCCTTCCTCTCAATTTTGATATAAATATTTTTGGCAGGATGCATAAAAGGTATGGAAGAGATGGACAACATCACTCGCAACAAAGAAAAAAAACCCAACGATATATCTCTAATAGAGTGAGCTTCCCTAGTTTCATGCAATATTGTTCTCCAGTTTCTAGGGCCATAGATTCTCATATGTGGCAGAGATTCACTATGATCTACTACTTCACAATGCTCGACATTCTAGGATGGCTTCTCTAGCTTGGGCTGTAATGCCCCATACTTTTGACATTTAGTAATTAAAACTCTAATGTGAACTAACTTAGCATTTTATTTTCTTATTATATGTTGGACTCATATTGATTAAAATTGTTTTTATGTGGACATGGGGACTCCCAAGATGTGTGAAGTGTAGATGGAATTTAGCATTTTATTTTATTAATGGTAATGAATATGTTATTTCATTTGAACATGCAATTTGAATATGGAATATCAATATGTTGATGCTAATTTAGTTTGTTTTGGATATAGAACAAGTACAACATATACTACAAAGGAACTTGCATGATTATTTAGATGGCATTTAAGCGATATAGATTATCACTTCAAAGAGTCAAATATATTTATATATGAGTTTTATGCTAATGATGAGCTAACCCACATGTTGATTGGCTAGAAGATATTTGGATTCCTATGGTGCCAAAGGATATGATATGTCTTCGACATCAAGCAAGTAATGTTGTTATCTTAGTTTTCATGTTATATAATTGTGAATTCCAATATTTCTATGACTTGTGGATGAGTGTGAGTTTTGACAAGAACCATGACTTGTCCAAAGTGGTTGTTTGATGACAAGACCCCTTAGAACGATGATGGCACAATATGTTTGATGCAGAGTGTTGACCCTTGTACTATCAAGGAGGGTGGAGGAATTTTCCATCGTTTATCCTCTGAAACCTGGAGTCGTGGGAGTGTTGTGTT
Source organism: Pseudotsuga menziesii (assembly GCA_001517045.1). Classification (NCBI taxonomy): domain Eukaryota; kingdom Viridiplantae; phylum Streptophyta; class Pinopsida; order Pinales; family Pinaceae; genus Pseudotsuga; species Pseudotsuga menziesii. Next base: position 197,538 of record LPNX010602497.1, on the reverse strand, counting down.
GAGCATGCTTCCTTGGATGTATGATGATGACTAGTGGGTTCTTACTGGGGAGGCTTGGTTGATGTAGAAAACACTTCCACTTATGGTTTTTATATTTGGTTAGGTTCTTAAAGCCAACACCACAACATATTGCAACAAAGGACGAGATGATGAGGTCAGGTGATGCACGTAGTGGTGATTGGGCGGTTAGAGTATTGATGGAGATGGATGGGATCAACAATTATTGGATGATGTTCTTCATTGTTATAAACCATTATGATTATATGCTTGATCTGCTTCATTATGCTTATCTTGTTCAATTTTAATGCTTTTATATGAATATTTATGAATGATGAATGATGCATTATTTAAATTATTATATGTATCTTATTACAAGCATATATGAATTATGCATTAAGGGCAATACATGTTGATTATTAGTACCCACGCTTAATATGTATATGTTGGCCACATATACATCATTTCATGAGTACATTAGTATGATTGGTTGGTTGGTGAATACATTAGTATGAGTACATAAGTATAATGAGTTGGTTGACAAATTGTTGAATTATTAACCACGTGTTGAAATTTAAATTATTGTTGAAATATTATATGTATGTCAAATAGATTAATAAAGTGTTATATAGTAGGTGTGTAAGTGTTGTATATATAGTATGATTTTGTTGATTGTTGAAATATTTAAAATTTAAATGAATTGCATGAATTTTTGAAATATATATATATATCATTGAGACATATATGTACATAATATGATATGATATATCTTAAATATATACATTGGCATTTTGAGTGGGAGGATAATATAAATAAATGGATAGATAAGGTTGCACAAATTTTTAGAAAAAAATATGTCACATTTACATTTCATATGGTAGAATGAAAAGTGAAACTTTGGAACCATGTTTATTATTTTATTTTTTTTTATTTAAAATTGTTATTTTTTGTTAAAATAAATTTATGGATTGTTGAATATTATTATTTTGGAATTAAATATAGATAAAAATTGGATAAGGAGGATCATGAAGATTTTTTTTATCAATAGGAGAGTTAAGATTGGAAGAAGAGGTTTGTTTTCTTGAAGGATATTCTAGGAGGAGAATTTTGGAAGGGTTTGAGAAATCTTTGAAGATTTGATACATAACATACTAGTGCATCATTGTTCTATTCTTTGGGGATCTCGGGCATGGAGGTCCGCAAGGCGTTGCAAATTCACCCAAACCTGGTGAATGGAGCTACTTGACAGAAACACTGGATGAAACCCCAACTAAACCTCTGCACCCCCCTGAGAGAGTGTATGAACCAAGTGTACAACCTCACTCGTGCAGATCCATACAACTGTACGGATGTTGTATGAAATCCATACGGTCATGATGGTAGTTTTACATACTCCATACGGAATTGTATGACCTTCCTCTTGCAGCTCTGCTTGTCGACCTATGTGGGTTCTTTCTGCTTTGTGAACCTGCTCCTCGATCCTTCGTCTTTCCAGCTAAATCCTCTGTCTGACTTTTCTTCTCCTGTCTCTGTCAGAATACAAGTGTGTGTGTGGGTCCTCTCAACCAATTTTCCTCTCTTATATAACTTTAGGTAAAGCATAAAACCTAATTTCACTTTCACTTAAATTCAATAATCATTATAATTATTTTCCAAAGTAAATTTAGGAAAAATAATTAAATACAACTGGTTTCCTATTTTAGAGTCTTCTGCATGAAAGGACACTTGCATGCAAGAATAAATTCCTTGTTTCTTCTAATATAACACTCCCTCTCAACGAGGAAGGGATTTGGTAGCAACCCCAACTTATTCCTGAACTTCACAAAATTATGTCTGCAAAGTGCCTTGGTAAAAATGGTTGCCACCTGCTCATATGTCTGTATGTACTCCAATCAAATGGATCCCATCTAAACACAATATCTCAAGAAGTGGTACTTGATGTCTATGTATTTGCTTTGGCCATGGAACACTAGATTCTCAGAAAACATGATGCCACTCTGATTGTCACAGTGAAATAATGTAGCCTCTAGCTCACAATCGAACAACCCTGTAAGTAACTTCCTTAGCCACATACCCTCACAAGAAGCCATGATGGCTTCCATGTACTTGGCCTCTATTGAGATCAATGCAACTGAATTCTGCTTCTTGCTGAATCAAGAGACAACCCCTAATCCAATGTTGAAGCAACACCCTGAAGTACTCTTGCGGTCCTCTACACATCCTTCCCAGTCAACATCTGTGAAACCTACTAACTACACACTCCCCCTGTGCTCGTAAACCAAACCATACTCTACTATACCTCTAATGTTGTGAATTATGTGCTTCATATCCATCCAATGCACTCTCTGAGGGTCCACTGTGAACTATCTCAAAGAGTTGACTGCAAATTTGATGTTTGATCTAGTGTTGACCAGATACATAAGTGATCTGATAAGTTGACGATACAAGGTAGGATCAAATCCGCCTGATCTTGATGCATGAATATTCCTCCAGTTGGAAACTAGAGGTATAGCCATAGGCTTACATTCCTCCATCCTGAATATCTTCAAGATATCAACTCCATACTTCCCTTGTCTAATGAAGAAGCATCTGTCTCTCTGCCAAACCTCCAAGCCCAGAAAGTAATGCATCAGCCCAAGGTCTTTCATCTCAACCTCCACTGCAAGGTTAGACTTACAGTCTCCAATTATCCTCTCATCTCCTACTACAAAGATATCATCCACATATAATAATAGTATGAGAGGCACCTCACCTGTCAAGAAGTATAGGTTGTGGTCAGCCTCACTTCGTTGAAATCCCATCCCCCATAGATAGTTTTCAATCCTCTAATACCATGCTCGAGGTGCCTGCTTGAGCCCGTAGAGAGATCGATGCAGTATACATACATGCATCTCCCTATTCTCCACATCAAACCCCTCTGGCTGCTCAATATACACCTCCTCCTATATCACTTCATTGAGGAAGGCGGTCTTGATGTAACCTCTGATGAACTTGCGATAGTATGATGTATGCCCTAGTGTTTCTCTAAGTTTATTCACATTTGTAGGCGGTGGAAAGCTCAAAATTAGTGCAATCTTGGTTGGGTCAACCAGCAATCCTTCCTTACAAACAATATGCCCTAGCAACATCCCAAAAGGTGCACAAAAATGCACTTCTTTGATTTCATCACGATTTGATGCTGTCAACATCGCTCCAGCATTAGTCCTAGGTTTTCCAGATGGTCCTTGATCAATCCATAAATCTTCCAGTCATCCATGTATACAACTAGAAACTTATGAATAAAATTCTTGAATGCAGTGACTACGATCCTAAAGAATATCGCAGGCCCATTCTTCAGTACAAATGGCATCACATTGTACTAAAAACATCCCCTTTAAGTAACAAAAGTTGTCTTATGTCGATCCTCTTTCACAATTTTAATTTGGTGATAGCTAGAAAAGAAATCTGTGAACAAATAGATCTCTTGACCGCCCACACCTTCTAGTACCTCATTAGTAAATGGTGTCGGAAATGGATCATGCAAACATGCATCATTCAATTTTATGAGGTCGGAAAAAATACGAACTTCGCCTGTCTTCTTATCCTACACCACCATGGGACTGATCCATTCTGATTCTTCGACCGGTTCTATTATCCCAACATCCAACATTTTATCAAGATCACCCTTGAACCTCTCTTTGTATCATGGATTCAAGCGATACGGCCACTATTTCACAAGCTTCGCATCTGGTTTCAATGGGATCTTCATCTCTCCTAAATCTCCTAGTATCCCCTTCATTTAAGAAAATTTTGTGGGAAACAAATACTGAAACTCATGCAATAGGTCACTGATCTTTGCCATTTTTTCTTTGTCCTAGTAGCCCCAATATTCATGAAATTCGGTTGCTCCTCTGTCTCAATGTTGACCTTCTAAATATTTAATGGTTGATACATTTTATTTGTCGGTATCTCAAGTGCCGTGACATTCCAACTTCCTTCTGTCTCTGGAATATTGATGTTTCTTGGATCATTGCCATCATCAGGCCCTCCTGCCACATTGTGGCACTCAGTCATCGATTGCATTACTGGTGAATCATGCAGATCCAGCAGATATGCAACTAGTACTACCTTCAGAACAACATCGTGGAAATGTTGCAACGCACTATGAGTGGTTGGATCTACATCCGCAAAACTAAAGGTATGACTGAAACAAGTCGACAGCTCCTCTCATGTTGTCATTTATCTGCGCAATTCAGGTGATACATACCACTGACATGGCATTTCATCCAATGTGTGTACAAAATCATGTACCCACTCATCCTTGGGTCGCAATACCCACATTGTATGGCATGCAATTAGATGACCATTGGGATCATTCTTCCCATCATACTTCTCAGCTTGGTACTATTTTTCTATCCCAAATATAACCTCTATCAACCTGTGACACTACAACCACCTAGTGATTGAATTCTTATGTGTCACCCACCAACGTGTTGGAGGAGCCTTCAATGCTTCCTCCAATTCCAACAATGTCTGTGGTTCTGACACCCTATCTTCGAATTTAACCATAAATTTAGATAACTCAGGAAGTCCTTCATAAGTTGTAAAATCAACAACCTCTGTTGCGACTCGGCACAACCAATGAGTAATCAAGCCACACTTCTGAATCAATACCTCATGCATTCGACTTTGCCAGTTCTCCAAAGTATAATTAGAGTCCAAAGAGGTAGAGCTAGAGCTACGCCAACCTAACTCTCCATCTTCAATCGGATGGATGTAATCCTCTAAAATATTGTACACAGGATCCCATCATCCTACAACTTCTTCCTTAACTGGTTCGACATATCTTCTTCCTTCATTCAGATCCATCGGGGCTATGACCCTAATATCGTGGTTCTCAAAGGTCATCAACACTTCTTGAAATTAATCATCGATAAGCTTTCATTGGCCCATCCAATCCCCAGAAGCGCAGGATATGAGCCTCCACCATCAACAACTTCAATAACATCAAAATCACCATAAGTCTTCATTCTTTCAACTTCCACTGCGAGATGCAAAACTTTCCCAATCGGTGTTACTCTGGCTTGGTTAGCCAGTCGCAGCTACACAGGGGACCAAACCAACTGTGGTTTCCCTATCTTTTCCCATGTTTGCTTTGTCAGAATATTGACATCTAAGCCTAGATTGAGAATGACAGAATCTACCTCATAATCCCCAATCTAAATATTCATTCTCATCTCTTTCCTCATCTTTTTCTTGTGTAAAGAGTTCATAGCGGACTCCTTCCGTCCCTTCTCCGGTCGTTGCAATAGACTCGTGATCTTAGTGAGCGCATCGAGATCTTTCTCTAGTGACAAACAAATTTCAAATAAATTCTGCAAGGTACCATGTCGTCGCGATGGTCCTACTACCAAAGTTGAATAAAAACTAGGTGGCATTTCATAAACATGGAACTTACTCAGATCTCTTCTTATCACATCATGTGCTTCAAAGAATGTGTCCTTCTCAGTGTCGATATCAAACTGCACTTTCTTCTTTCTAGCCAGATGAATTTGTGGAATTAGGTTATCATCCCTTGTCATCGCACCTCTGCAGGTAATGACAGTAACATCATTGTCCTGCATTCTGGGTTCTACTGAGATCTTCGCAATTGTTGGTCCTTGGTTCTGGTTCGTTGGTGGATTCACTGACTAGTTTGCATTCTGATTTGCATTTTGGTTCTGATTCTGAATCTGGTTCTAGTTTTGGTTCTGATTCTGGTTCTAGTTTTGCAACTATAGAATGTTCCTTGCTTGCCACTTCGCGATCAATTACGGAAAGTTCTCAACAGTGTGGTCTACAACGATACAATAAGTACATTGTGCTTACAATTTCTTGAAATTTCTCTTATAATTTTATAGCACTCTACAATTATAACATTGTACAGGTTCGTGACCTTTTCCTCCACCTCGACCAAATCCTCCAATTCGTCCTCCTCGAAATCCTCTGCGAAATCCTCCTTAATGTTGATATCATGATTAATTGAATTATTGTTGTTGTAGGGGCTTCAGTTGTAGTTGTGCATATTGTAGTTGAGTGTATGATGCCTAAGTATTTTGTGGCTGTTGCGGATAAAAATCCATCTTATTGTATTGTGGAGGTGGCAGAGTAAATTGTGGTTGTGGCACAAATTGTAGTTGTGGTACAAACTGTGGTTGCAGCTGTGGTTGTACCACATATGGCTACTGTTTCTACTATTGCTGCAGTTGCTGCATTGTTCGATGGTATTATCCCTCCACATAGTAAGTATCCATTGTTCTGTCCTGGAGAAAATCATATGCTCGAAAATCCTTGTCTCCATTCCCAACAGATCAACAAAACTTGCAATACAAATTCGTCGGCTTCGTGACCATATTCTGCATATACACACAATATACATGTCGGTGCCCATGGATTTGGCACATGTGGCACCATGGCATGCTGCCATGACTCAATCAATTTAGAGCTCCTAACAACAGGTAGTTTTGAAAATATGAGCAATGATCCTTATAATGTTCCTCTGCACAACATCAAGTACACCAAACTTCCTCGTGATGCTCTCTTCCATTATTGATATCTTGCAACTGGATTGTCAGATTCACTAGTTTTGTTTGAATCTGGTTCATACCGACTCCATTTTCGCCAATAGTTGAAGCTTCCAACTTTATCGCGATCTTTAGAGCCTTGCTCTGGGTCACAATATTTTGTTGCATTAAAGGTAGCCTGATATGAAGTACTAATGCTGCGATGAACCATTCCTTGTGTGTACATCACTCATCCCAAAATTGACTTTTTGCATCAGTGTCTTGAATTGTTGATTGAAATCCCAGATAGCCTCATTTGGGTATTACTTCATCTCCTTTAACTCTGTAATGTATTGCACTTCAAACTTGGGATTTATGAATTCCTCGATCAATCTTTTTATGATCTCAGCCAGAGTTTTCGTTGGAGTCCCCGAGGGAACTTGTACAAACTTCATGTACCAATCCAATGCACAACCTCAAAGGGTCTTTGCCAACTGACTCTTCTTAACATCATCATCCTGAGCTTGCTTTACATCCCAAACTGCTTCACACAAAAACCAGTATTGCTCAATATTTTCAGTCCCATTCCCATGGAACAGAGGTAACTTTACATCATCGCCCGTCATCCTGGGCCTTCTTCCTACGTTCCTAGACTCTGCTACTATTAGAGTGTTGTTGACACATCATGGAAGTCGGTGTCATGCTAGTATTTCTTCCTAAGTGCGTCGAAGTGCATGGAGGAGGGGGTACGTTGTTGCTCTAGGTTGGTCTTTCCTTGGGCTCGAGTGTATCCTGGTACTCTCCTTCATTGATGTAGGGTTGCTTCATCCCTTGTGATCTTCTCTCGTGGCCTCATGTCTTGGTCACATTAGGACTCTCTCATGTCCTTTGCCTCTTCTCTTGCTGAAACCTTGCTCCACCTCGTGTAAGACCACTTCCTTCCTCAACTTCTCTCACAGTCTCATCGTAACTTCCATCCATATACCCCGTATCATTCCATCCAACCCTCATATCCACGATACCCGCATCCTCTGCACACCAAGGATCTACTCGTCGGAGTTCATATTAAATATTCATTTTTCACAGATGAGCATCTTAATTGACAATTGCAAAGATAAGAGAAACCTACCTCTTGGTCCTTTGAAGAACTCCCTCTCCGAGTCATTTTAATATTTTACTGTATCGATCACGAGCTCTGTGATGTAGCCCTCCAAAATGATGTCAATCCAAACTTTGACTCCTCTCGATGCTATTTTGTTTACCTCTTGTAGCTGTTGGATCAGCTTTGGGGTCCAGTCAGTTGGTTCGCCTCCTTGGAAATTTGTCTTCTGATAGGTCAACTGCAACAACCACTCATACAAGATAATCAAGAACTCAAAAAATAAGTACTCGTGTAGATCAGAATATAGGTACCTTTCCAGCCACTTCTATTGTGTTAATCTAGGGTTCTAATTCTCTTCCACAGTAAATTCCCATGCCTTCTGATCAAACCAATCTTGGATCTTCGGTCTCGTCAGATGCCACAACATGGCCTTCTTCTCCTTCACACTACGGTGCTGGAAACATAACCATTTGTTGACATAGATTCGTCAATAGGGGTTTAGTCACTTTTGACACCCTTAATGCAACGATCTCCCTGAGCATTGGCCTAGACAAGTTTTACCCTATCCAGCAACACCTACGAAGCAGATGAGGTCTCACCCAAGATGTTCGAGGGAGAATTGTCAGAACCAAGTTTTCACTGTAAGAAGGAGTATTGCGCATCTACTATTCTACTATCGCAATATTACTTCACAAATCCAACATTGTTTCATACGTTCGTAATTCCATATTGGCATTCATCAGATCAAATCAACATCTTCAGATCACAGCATAAAAGTGGATGCATAAACAAATACATCATCATAACATTACTCAAGACATGAAAGCATCACATCATTTGGAAATAGACATCATATGGCAGCATTCATCCATATTGCATTGCAGGAAAGCAAGAAAATAGGAAGAAGTAAAAAGATAGTGTTTCGCTCAAATATCCATCATGTCATATTAACTCCGCATGAAAACATAATTCCTCAAAATAATTCCTCCATTCAGATTTCACATCAAATACAAATCATAGATGCTCAAAAGATCAAAATTCAGACACAAGACCTATCTCCAGATCATCCAGGAGATCATCAACATTACAAATATTGATCTATTTACAGGCTTGCGCATTTTACACTGCGGTCCACTTGAGTCAACTTCCCAACTACTTGAACCAGAATTTACAAAATCTAAAAAATATGACAACAATATACAAAATATGGTCAAAACATACAAAATGTGAACCAAAATCCTCAAAACATGAACAATCCTCCTTCTACTCCACCTTTCACCCTTGCACGACATCTTAGACCTTGCGTAGCATCAACTAATTATCCTCAAAACTGCCTACAAACATGGCTCCTCCAACTTGACCCCCGACTCCTATGCTGACTACTACTCTGTTGATAAGTACAGAGATCTCTGCATGCCATGTCCTCATCGAACTGGACATCCCTGCTCACAATTATCTTCCTGCGAGTAGGAAGGTAAACTCTATATGCCTTCGAAATCTCGTTGTAACCAACAAGTAATCCCTTCTCTCGAAAAGGATCCATCTTCTTCCTATTGTCAACATGAACATGACAATAGAAGACATTGCTGAATATGTGAATGTGACTCTCATCTGGCCTAGTGCCTGTGAAGACCTCCTCTAGTATCTTCCTCCCCAAATTTATGCAGGGACACTTGTTCTGAATGTATAATGTAGTCCTATATGCCTCAACCTAGAGGAATAGTGGTGATCCCTGATCAAATAGCATGGCCTTGGATGCTCCAACCATAGTCATGTTCTTCCACTCTGCAACTCCATTATGTTGTGGGACATGGGGCATAGTGTGCTCCCTCTTTATCCCCTCAGCCAAATAATACTCCATGAACTCATTAGAAGTGTACTCACCCCTGTTGTTTGTCTTCAACAAACAAATCTTCTTCCCTATGTGGTTCTCCACAATATTTTTGAACTCTCGGAACCTCTCAAATACCTATGGCTTGGACTTCAGGAAATAGATCCAGGACTTCCTAGAATAGTCATCAATTAAGGTTATGCAGTAACTATAACCACTGAATGAATGGACACTCACAGTTCTGCATACATCAGAATGCACCAAGTCCAAGGGATCCTTAGACTTGCAATCACCTGATTGCTTTCGCTATTCGAAAGTTTTCTTCTGCAGAGAATAATTATACTATGACAGAGAGGGAAGGGTTGGAAATGGTGTATGCACTTCAGAAGCTTCGGCACTACCTGTTGGGAGGTCACTTCAAGATGTTCACGGATCACTTTTCTTTGAAATACCTGGTGAATAAGCCTATGTTGGGGGGGAAGGTATGTCATTGGATACTTCTCTTCCAAGAGTTTGATTTTCAGATAATTGTGAAGCTAGGTCGCTTGAATGCAGGCCCAGACCACTTATCATGAATTGAGACACGCAAAGAACTGCTGAACATTGAAGGGGGGTGACCGAATGCACAATTATTCAGGGTAGCGATGGTTGATGACTACTATGAGAAAATAGTTTAGTTTTCGGTGACAGGACCGACCAGAAGGACTCACTACAAATCAGAAGAAGCAATTAGTTGTTCGAGCTACAGATTTCCAGTTGATTGTTGGCAAACTTTATAAGATGGGACCAAACAAGATCTTATGGTGAGATGTCCTACCGCATGAACAGGAGCAGGTGTTGGCAGAATCACATGCGGGCATTGCAAGCGGGCACTACGAAGGTTGCGTTACTACTAGGAAGGTACTCCGGGCAAGAATTTGGTGTCCAACTCTCAACAGGGATGAAACAAACTATGTGCGGAGTTGCAATGTTTGTCAAAGGACTAGGAAGCCGTCATGGAGGGGAGAGATGTCGTTAGTACCTCAGGTGACATTGCAACCATTTGACAAATGGGAAGTGGATTTTGCGAGACCAATCAACCCACCAAGAAAAAGAACTGATGCATGATATATCATTACGATAACGGATTATCTGACGAGATGGGTGGAGGCTGCACCAGTTGTAGATTGCACTACTGCGATGGCAGCAAGTTTCTTGTTTGATAGTGGTGTTACTTGATTCGGCTATCCAAAGATATTGATGAGTGATCAAGGGATCCATTTCATCAATCACAATATTAGTGCGCTGACATAGGAGCTTCAGATACAACATAAGAAGAGTACCCCCTATCATCCACAAGAAAATGGGACAGTTGAAGCGTTTAATAAGGTGTTGGAGCATGCACTCACGAATATTTGCAATACAAACTGTGATGATTGGGATTTGAAGATTCTGGCAGTCTTATGGGCGTATCACACTCCTTGCAAAAGGTTGACATGACAAACACCATTCAATTTGGTGTATGGGTAGGAGGCAGTTATTCCCATGGAGTACATTGTTCTAAGTTTGCGCATTACAATAGCGACATGAATGGATGCTGAAGGAGAATTGGAAGAACGCCTAGCTCAGTTGGTGCAACTATAAGAAGACCTCTTTGTTGTAGGTCTTCAGCCTGCTTCCATTCACCAGGTTAGGCAGCATCGCACCATTTAACTGTTGCAGCATTTACAAAATTGGGGTGACCGTAGTAATGGAATTGATAACATACGGACTTAACCAATGCATCTGCAACTTACTCGGATGTTTGGTGAAATTGTTGTCATACGTCAACCTCCTTAATGAAAGTGTTTGTTGTTGATATGTCGATCGTCCCAGGATTTCTGTTGATCCTTCTCAACACGCTGGTGAAAACCTATAACAAACCGGTCTTCTTCTAGCTGCACCAACTAAGCTAGGTGTTCTTCCAATGCTCCTTCATCGTCCATTCATGTCGATGCTACAATGCGCAAAATCGGAACAATGTACTCCATTGGCATAATTGTCTCCTTCCCATACACCAACTTGAATGGTGTTTGTCATTTCAACCTTTTGTAGGTAGTGTGATATGCCCATAAGACAGTCGAAATCTCCAGATCCCAATCATCACGGTTTGTGTTGCAAATCTTCATGAGTGCGTCCTACAACACCATATTAAATGCGTCAACTGTCCTATTTGCTTGTGGGTGATAGGGGGTACTATTCTTATGTTGTATCTAAAGCTCCTATGTCAACACACTAATAGTGTGATTGATGAAGTGGCTCCCCTGATCATCACTACTAGATCATCATCAAGTTTGGATCATCACTTGATCTGTATCATCACTACTGGATCATCATCAATTTTGGATCATCACTTGATCTGGATCGTCACTGTTGGATCATCATCAAGTCTGGATCATCACTTGATCTAGATCGTCACTGCTGGATCATCATCAAGTCTGGATCATCACTTGATCTGGATCGTCAGTATTGGATCATCATTAAGTTTGGATCATTATCACTTGATCTAGATCGTTACTGTTGGATCATCATAAAGTCTGGATCATCACTTGATCTGGATCGCCACTGCTAGATCATCACTTGATCTGGATCATCACTACTAGATCATCATCAAGTCAGGATCATCACTTGATCTAGATCATCATCATTACTGCTTCTGCTATCTCAATCAAATGGTGCTATCTCTTCATTCTTCTCGTCACAGGAAGTTCTACAGAGCCAGCCCTTTTTCATGCTGGTTGTAGGGCTACCCTTCATGTAGATCTTCAGCGCTTATATCTGACCCTAAGTCAAAATGGCCCACCCAGCTCTTACATATGACCTCATCTTGTCAAAAAGGCACGCCCAACACTCACATCTGACCTCATCTTGTCAAAAGGCCTAGCACTCACATCTGACCATGTGTAAACACATTGCGCCAGAATGGATCAACACTTATATCCGACCATGTGTGAACACACCGCATCGAAAGGGCTCTGCACTTGCATCCGACCATGTTCAAAAACATCGCATCGAAAGGGCTCAACACTTACATTCGACCATGTTTGAAAACACCGCATCGAAAGGGCTCTGCACTTACATTCGACCATGTTTGAAAACACCGCATCGAAAGGGCTCTCAGTCCCAAATTGAGGATTCTTGTTAACTGACCAGGTGCCTCCATTATCCCAGAGAATGGCATCAGCCCTTATATTTGATCAAGTGGGAACACATCCCTCAATCACATCAGAATGGTCATGCACTCACATCTGATCATGTAAGACTACATCCTACAGTCATATCAGAACGACCCTCTGTCCTAAACTGAGTATTCCTGGTAACTGACCAGGTGCCTCCATTCTCCCAAAGAATGGAAACTCGGCACCAAGCTAAGTATTCCTGGTAACTGACTAGGTTCCTCCATTCCAAGAATGGAATTCAGCACTTATATCTCATCATGTAGGAACCAATCCTACAGTCACATCAGAATGGCTCAGAACTCACATCTGACATGGAAGGAACCAAATCCTCTCACCATGATAGAATGTCTCAGCCCTTACATCTAACCATGGAAGGAACCTAATCCTCTCACCATGTTACAATGGCTCTAGGTTTCATCATTTCCCCTCGGAGGGAACCTCGATCTGGAGAACACCAAGCTTCTCCCTGAAGTATTCAAACTTCACTCTGGCTAATGGCTTCATCAACACATCAGCTATTTGATCGTTCATCGCAACATACTGGAGCTTCACTGCTCCTCTCTGCACCATATCCCTGATATAGTGATATTTGATATCATAATGAAGTAGCACCTCGAAGTGCTCTTCCTATCAATGGCACTTCTTGCCCAATACGAATCGACATAACCCTCCAGGTTAATATTCTTATTCACCTCATACTTGAGCCCATAATCAATTGTACCCTTTAGGTACCTCACTGCATGCTTTGCAACCATCAGGTGAACATGTCTCAATGTGTTCACAGCAAAGAAACTATATGTTCTCGTATTCGTCAGGTACATCAAGGAATACATCATCTGACGATACATCGTGGCATCAACCGTCTCTGATGAAGAACCACTCAATAGCTTCAGGTTTGATGCCATAGATGTGGTCAAGGTCTTTCATTCCATCATCTTGAACCTCTTCAGGATCTCTACTGCATACTTCCCTTGTCCACACATCCATGCCTAGAACGTAGTGCATCATCCCCAAGTCCTTTATCTCGAACTCGGAAACAAGTCTTCTTCTTGCCAATTTAATAAGTTCCTATTTTCTGTCAGGAACAAGTCATCGACATATAAAAGGAGCATCACTGGCCTTCTGCCTTCAACCTTGAAGCAAAGTTTGGAATCCGCTTTACTCTCAGTAAAGCCTAGAGTCTTCAGTAATCTATCCATCCTGTCGTACCATGTCGAACCTCAGTATATTCTGCAGTCGCTCCCTCTGAAGCAGAGCATCATTCTCCCTTTGTCTTCCATACTCTATGCACTGAAACATTCTATACCAGAGTGGCAAGTAGTATCCATCTAGGATCACTGGATACCAAGATCTTGAACCTTTTCAAAAGTTCTTCTTGCACCCATCTGTGAGCTTGTCATCCTTTATCAACCTTGTAGCGAAGGTTCAGATCTTCATCAAGCTCCTCATGTATGTGTTATCCCATGGGTGTCTTCTGAGCTTGTACAAGGCCTTCTTTCATTTGCACACGTGATTATGCCTGTCATGTGACTTCACTTCTAGTGGCTGCAAATGTCTCTTCGTAGTTTATGCCTTCTTTTCGTGAGAAGCCTTGTGCTACGAATCTTGCCTTGTATCCCACGATGTTTCCATCTATTGCATGATGGAACTACAAAATTTCCTTCACGTATCGATATTTCATCCTAGACATCATTCTTCTTGAACTGGTCTTCCCTTTCTTCTTGGTTACTTCTTCATAGCTTGAAGGTTCTTCATCAATGATGTCACTGTATTCTTCATATTATTCTTCATCTTGAACTGTCGTCACTTGTTCTTCGGAACAAGTCTCATCCTTCTTTGCTTGTAGGCGATTATGTATGTGATCTTTCCTACAAGTCAAATGCATTTGTATGGTTAGAAACATTTCATAAGGAATATTTATACTGGCAAATTCTTATGCACAAATATATGATCATGCAACTACTTTAGTCAATACAACATTCATCCATATCTCATGGGAACTTTCTAGATGCCTTCCATCTCTACCAGGACAACATTGAGATTGTGCACTAATCCAATATGTCAACAAAGAAGTTTCATTCTAGATAAGCAGCAATGGATAGTTGTATAGCACCATGAGCTACTTACCCATCCCATGCATATTAGTAGTATACTGTCATTGATGCAAACATTCCATCATGCATAATACATCAACTGAATATAAACAAATGCATAACAAAACAATATCATGAAATGAAAATTGAATACTTATCTTTATTTGTTTCGTAGGTACACTCCTTCTTGAGCCTTCAGCTTCATCATCTTCTTCATTCATCATTTCTTATCCAAATGCTAAGTTGGATAAGAGTTTCTTCAAGAGTTGAGTCCTTTGTATTCCTCATTGCTTGAGAGCTTGATCTTCAATTGCTCCCATCTTCTCTTCTCTTCTTATGAGTCGAGCTTCTTCTTCTTCACAGACTCTGCTAAAAGTAATCACTTCCTTCTAGCACACATTCCTCGAATGAATGAATCCCATGATCCTGGGAGGCCATTCAAGGTGGCTATCATCACTTCCACATTCTCCACTTCTTCTTCTACCGCATCAAGTTGTTCTGCATTCTGGATCTTCACATTATTCAATTATTTTCTCAAAGCCATCTTCTGATTTATGTTCTTCCCTTCAAATAGCTTGGTTAAGGAATCAAACATCTTCGGTGTCTTTAGGGAAAACACTTGTGGTACAAGTTTATCCGTGATTGAATCAACAATGATCTTCTTGGCCTTGACCAAGTTCTTCTTGTGTAAGGCTTTGAGCCTCATCTCCCTCTGGAACTGGAACCTTTCCACTCATGTGGGTGTCCAATTCATTTTCTTCAGAGAGATCGTATACTTCCATGCTTGAAATTTTTCAACTTCACCAAGCTTATCATCAAGCTGATGTGATAGATCATTTTGAAATAAGAACCTCAAATGAAAATAGCAAAAGTTTAGATCTTACCGATTTGAGGTGTCCGTCCTGGTTCTGGAGTTGGTTGATCTAGGGTTTGTCAGAGAAACCCTAATTTTCAAAAATTGGAATATTTCAGATCTTATTGGATAGAAATATAGATCTCTTCAATTTGATTTGTCCAATGTACTCCTTTTCTGATAACAGTGGAGGAAAGCTCCCGGAACAGGAAGCCCTAGTTTTCCAATTTCTTCTGCATAAATGCTTATTACTGTTTCTGCGGTATCTCTGAAATTAATTCTCTTCTATGTCTGAAACTTTGCACTGAGGTATCCTCACATGTCCCTATTCCAACACCATAGGTTTCATCAGTATTGGTTTCACCAATTGGCACTTATGATAATTTTCCCAAGGTGACATGTTACAGGACTGTTCAGAATAGAAAAGTTGTACAGACTACCACGTGTCACTGGTTCATCTTCTGAGTTTGAAACTGGGATCACAGAAATTAAAGTCCATTCCATTTCTGGAACATCTTCAGAAATTTCATTTGGACCTTTGTAGCAAAAGATATAGCAATTATCCCCAAGTGTCTTGTTTAGGAATGAATCCTGGAAGAGGCTATAACCCTAACTTGAAGGGATCATATCTCCTAGAATATACCGAATTTGAATCTGAAGTTTGGATACAGTGTACACCAGGATTTTATCTTCAACCACTGCAATTTTCAGCTCCTGACCCTTTGCCAATCCCGAAATATAGTGAATGTACCAAAACATATCAATTTTAGTATTTAGGGTTTTTCCAGCTCAGGGTCAAACTAGGGTTTGACTTTCCTGGAGTTTCACCCAACCAAAAATATTGACCCAGGTCTCTAAACTTCGATTTTGATGAGGATATAAATTCTATGATGGGCTCACTCAAAAATTCCTCTTCTGTAGAAAGCCCTAATTTCCCGCACCGAAAACTAAAAATGCTCGGAATCGAGTTCTGCTTCGACATAAAGATGCACCCTTCAATGGAGAGTTAGCCTAGCATACTATTGTTGATGGATTGTGGAGAGAGACCCAAAAATTAAGAATCCCTAGCTTTTGCAGCTGCACAATGTCTTCTTCTCAGGTTAGCTCTGATACCATGTTAGATTTTTAACATTAAGCTAGCATTATCTTAGGATCTTAACTGAGAGAATAACATGCATAGAAATAAACACAAGAGACAAGAGACGCAAAGAATTTTCCTTGGGAAAACCATAATAAAAAAAACCCCGCAACTTCCTCAGAGATAGAATGAGCACCAATGGCAGCAGTAAGACCCGAAAACACAAAGATGATCTCCACATCTTGTTCTCTCTCTCACACCTGAGAGAGCTTCTCCTCTCTCACTCAGGCACCCCAATGAGTGTGTGTGTGTTTGATAAATAGAGAGGATCACTCTCTATTTATATTCTTTTGTTCACTTAAACCCACTCCAACATGTCAGCCTCACTTAACAATTACTTGCTAGAGCGGACATCTCTAGGAGTGTCTAATAACCCTAGTGCCCCACAACTTGTGGGGACTTTTCCTCCTCCGACCAACAAGGAGGGTTATCCTTAACACAACAGTGGGGACTATTGCCCTGAATTACAATGACTCACCTAGGGTTGACTTCTCTAGGATAGTCTAATAACCCTAGGGCCCCATAACTATGGGGACTTTAACCCTTGACAAATAGGAGGGTTACCCACAATGACTTGACATGACTTGTTCACATTATAGAAACTCCCGATCAGAACATTGGGGAATGACATGACTCAATTACATTACAAACACATCCCAGAATAAACATCAGGGTATAATACATAAGATATACAAGTGAATACATTCTGAAGTTACAATTACATCAAAACTATGGCCATCTCGTCAGATAATCCACTGTTGTAATGATATACCGTGCACTGGTTCTTTTTCCTGGTGGGTTGATTGGTCCCACAAAATCCACTTCCCATTTCTTGAATGGTTGCAGCGTCACCTGAGGTACTAAAAGAATCTTGTCCCTCCGTGAGGGATTTCCAGTCCTTTGACAAACATCGCAACTCTGCACATGGTCTGTTGCATCCCCGTTGAGATTTTCCCACCAAAACCCTTCACGAAGTACCTTCCTAGTAGTAGTGCGACCTCTGTAGTGCCTTCCTGCATGTGATTATGTCAATACCTGCTCCTGTTCATGCAGTAGGACACATCGTTGTAATATCTCGTTTTTTCCCATCTTACAAAGTTCGCCAACAATCAACTACAAATCTGCGGCTCGAAAAACCAATTTCTTCTTCTTATTTGTAGTGAGTCCTTCTGGTGTGGTTCCCGTCGCCAAAAACTTAACTATTTTCTCATAGTAGTCATCAATCATCCCTACCCTGAATAATTGTGCATCTGGTAACCCGTCTTCAATGTTCGTCAGTACTTCGCCTGTCTCAACTTATGAGAAGTGGTATGGGCATATATTCCCCCCCAACAGAGGCTTATTCACCAGGCATTTCAAAGTAGAGTGATCCATGAACATCTTGAAGTGACCTCCCAACATGTAGTGGAAAAACTTTTGTAGTGCATACACCATTGCCAACCCTTCCCTCGCTGTCGTAGTATAATTCTTCTCCACATATGACAACTTCCAAATAGAAAAATCAATTGAGTGATCAATATCACCTTTTCTTGGTTGTGTCAGCACCACTCCCAGTGCGGTTGACGATGCATCAACATGAACATGGCACTCCTTCATCCAATCGGGAAAATACAGTATTGGTGTGGTAGCCATCTTTGTCTTTAATGTGTCGAAACTTCCTTGACACTTCTGATTCCATACGAATAGCACATCCTTCTTTAGCAACTTCTCCATAGGGACTGTGATCATGGAATAACCTCTGATGAACTTGCGATAGTAGCCTATATGGCCTAGTGTCACTCTCAGTTGATTCACATTTGTAGGTGGTGGTGAGCTCAAAATTAGTGCAATATTGGTTGGGTCAACCATCAATCCTTCCTTACAAACAATATGCCCCAACAAAATCCCAAAAGGTGCACACAAATTCACTTCTTCAAATTCAGCGTGATCTTATGCTGTCGACGTTGCTCCAACATTAGTCGCGGGTTTTCCACATGGTCCTTGATCAATCCATAAACCATCGAGTCATCCATGTAAACCACCAGAAACTTATGAATAAACTCCTTGATTGCAACGACTATGATCCTATAGAATATCACAGGTACATTCTTCAGTCCAAATGGTATTACAGTGTACTGAAAACATCCCCATTCGGTAACAAAAATTTTCTTATGTCGATCCTCTTTCGTAATCTTAATTTGGTGATAGTCAGAAAATCCATCTGTGAACGAATAGATCTCTTGACTGCCCACTCCTTCTAGTACATCAACAGTAAATGGTGTCGGAAATGGATCATGCAGAAATGCATCATTCAATTTTCTGAGGTCGACACAAATCCAAACTTCAGTCGTCTTCTTATCCTACACCACCATGGGACTGATCCATTCTGATTCTTCAACCGATTCTATTATCCCAACATCCATGATTCTGTCAAGTTCATCCTTGACCCTCTCTTTGTATCATGGATTCAGGCAATACGACCGCTTCTTCACAAGCTTTGCATCTGGTTTCAGTGGGCTCTTCATCTCTCCCAAATCTCCTAGTATCCCCTTCATTTCAGAAAATTTTGTGGGAAATAATATTGAAACTCATGCAACAGATTAGTGATCTTCACCATTGTTTCTTCATCCCAATAGTCCCCAATATTCATGAACTTTGGTTGATCCTATGTCCCAATGTTGACCTTTTGAATCTTTAATGGTTGAAACATTTTATTTGTCAGTATCTCAGGTTCCACGACATTCTAACTTCCTTTTGTCTCCAGAATATTGATATTTCTTGGATCATCACCATCATCAAGCCCTCCTGTCACATTGTATCACTCCATCATCGATTGCATTACTGGTGCCTCATGCGGATCCACTGGATATGCGACTGGTACTAACTTTAGAACAACATCGCCGATATGTTGCAACGCACTATGAATGGCTGGATCTACATCCGCAAAGCTGAAGGTATGACTAAAACAGGTTGACATCTCCACCCATGTCATAATTCCTCTACGCAATTCGACTGATACATACCACTGACGTGGAATTTCATGCAATGTGTGTACAAAATCATGTACACTCGTCCTTGGGTCACGATACCCATATGCTCTGACATGCGATTATATGACCATTGGGATCACTCTGCCCATCATACTTCTCAGCTTGATATTGTTTTGTTTTCCCAAAGTGAACCTCCATCAACTTGCGACACTACAACCACCCAATGATTAACCTCTTATGTGTCACCCACCAATGTGTTGGAGTAGCCTTCAATGCTTCCTCCAATTCCAACAATCCCTGTGGTTCTAACACCCTATCTTTGAATTTAAACATAAATTCAGATAACTAAGGCAGTCCTTCATAAGTTGGCATCTCAACAACCTATGGTGTGACTCGGCACAACGAATGAGTAATTGGGCCACACTTTCTAATCGATACCTCATGCATTTGATTCTACCAGTTCTCCAAAGCATCATCAAAGACCGAATATGCAGAGATAGAGTTGCACCAACCTAGCTCTCCATCACCAATCGGATGGATGTAATCCTCTAAAATGTTGTACACATGATCACATCGTCCTACAACTTCTTCCTTAACTAGTTCAACATATCTTCTTCCTTAATTTGGATCCATCAGGGCTATGACCTGAATATCGCGGTTCTCAAAGGTCATCACACGCTTCTTGAAATTAATCACCACTAATCTTTTATTGGCCCATCCAATACCCAACAGTGTGGGATATGAGCCTCCGCCATCAACAACTTCAATAAAATCAAAATCAGCATAAGTCTTCATTCCTTCAACTTCCACAGCGAGATGGAGAACTCTCCCAATAGGTGTTACTATGGCCTAGCTATCCAGTCGCAACTGCACGGGGGACCAAACCAACTGTGGTTTCCCCATATTTTCCCATGTCTTATTTGTCAAAATGTTGACATTTGATCCTAGATCCAGAATGACAGAATCTACCTTGTAATCCAAAATCTAAATATTCATTCTCGTCTCTTTCCCTGTCTTTTTATTTTGTAAAGAGTTCACAGTAGACTCCTTTTTTCCCTTCTTCGGTCGATGCAACAGACTCACGATCTCAACGAGTGTATCGGGATCCTTTGCTAGTGGCAAACAAATTTCAAAGAAATTATGCAAGGTACCATGTCGTCGCGATGGTCCTGCTACCAAAGTTGAATAAAAAACAAGTGGCATTTCATAAACAGACAACTTACCTGGATCTCTTCTTATCACATCACGTTCTTCAAAATATGTGTCCCTCTCAGTGTCAACATCAAAATACACTTTTTTGTGATGAAGACTCAATCTGAATCTTGAAGAAAATTTTGATAGTGCATGAGGAAAGAATCTTGAATTTTGACAGTCTCTTGAAGAAGGATCATAACCCTTATCATGAAGACAATGATGTTGATAACAGTGGTTTCCATGATGACACAATAAATGCTTGACTGTGTTACCTTGATAATGGTGGACTTGACAAGTATTATATGCTTACCTTGACATATGATTGAGTATGACAGTGATGTGTTGACTTGACATTGATATGCATGAGAGTGATGATGTGTTAGTTGGCTTGACATCCCAAATTGACATGATTGACAGTGACACCTACAACAGTAACATGATACGATGACATGTTTTGAAGAAGAGTAGGGCCCTCTACAGTAGATCAATACAATCAAGGTGAGAAGTCTAGAGGACTTTATACAAGGTATGTTGATGTATTCAGTTTGAAATGTGTGATGATAAACCCTATGATGATTGATGGTACATGCTATACAGTCTACTATAGTTTGCATAGTTGAAGTTTGATTAAGATAAACCCTACACATGTATGTATAGATGATGACATTGTTTCGATGCCTATCTACTGATGATGATGATGCATTCCATGAGATGATATTTGATGTTGATGATGATGAGGCTTATGCCCTAGTGTGATGAAGTAACCAACAGTGTTGATGAGTAGACAAAGCAGCGTTACAGCAGAGTTTATGTGATGAGGAGAGATGATGAGGAACGTTGATGATGAGCAAATATTATGAGCAACATTGATAATGAGTAGAGATGATGAGCATGAGTAGAGATCGTTGAGTAGCATATTGATGACAATAATTGATTGACATCAAGCTTGCAAGTAGTGACTTGTACTTGAGTATTGGACTCCTCAACCCTTCTTAGTTGGAGCTAAGAAAACCAGGTTGGGTCCTTGTTTGTAAAAATTTTGTTGCACCTTCTACAGGCAAAAGTTGTTCCTCTAGTTTGAATGGTTCAGATCTAGAACAAATGGTTCACAATAAGGTTGGAAGACATTCCCTAGAAGCCATAGACACCTGGAATACAATCTTTGATGGAGTGATATAGTTCTTCTCTTATGAAAAAGTTCTCCAAGAAAATACCTTCATAAACACATCAAACGCACAAGAGATCAAAGATACCAGAACATCATCTATATATCTATGTTAATGACTAAGGAATCTGATAATAACATGCAATATTATAACATAACAAGTATATGGGAAAGGAACCAACTTTATATTAATAAAATGAAGAAAGAGTTTACAACCTATGCCTTAGTGTTGATATTCTCTTTCACAAAGCTAACATCTTGTCTCTGATAGCTCCAATTTTGCTCCCTCAAATTCTCTTGATTGACTTAGTCCAGAATATCAAAGAAACAGCATAACATTACTCTCTCCTCAACCATGGGAATTGAGCCTACTTTTATAGGCTTGGAATGGATAGGGAAGGTTGAGAAATTGGTGGGTGAGGTGGCTAGGATATCCTACAAGGATGGATCTCGAGCCCAACTGACCCTAGTGATCAGGGATAAAGGTTCCATGAAGCCTTCTTTCAAGAAGCTTCGTGAGAACCTCTCTTTTTCACTTTTTACCAAGGGCACTGCTCTTTGTTCACCATGACAGAGTGGTTCTGGGAAGAACTGGGCCTTGCTTAAAGGGTAAAGGCAGTGCCACCGCTTACTGCCAACTGAGTTGAGGTGGTGTAGAGGAAGGTACTGCTTTTTTACTAAAGGGAAGAGGCGGTGCTGGATTTTTATATATAAAATTGATATTTGGACCAATGTTCTTGCTTCACAATTTGGGAGTGAGGAAAATACTGAAGTTTGGGATCTTATCAAATGCTGATGATGAGATTTAGGTAGAACAAATGCCCCCCAAAGCATGAGGTTAGAGGGATACGATAGGCAAGATCTTTGAAAGAGCAAGTTATCACTTCGAGGAAATAATAATCTTGATCATAGATCATCAACCAAGAATCTGCAATACATCAGTGTTTTTGACTCATGAGAAAAAATGTGTCTTCATCACGGCTGCAGAACAATACAAGTTAGATCCATGAGAGAGATAAACAAACATGGATACTAGAATACAGCGTATATCCATGTGATAGAGGACTCAAAATTGGACATAGCTACGAGACAAACAATGTAGATCTATGTCATACAGACGCAAATTTGAGCATAGCCATGACTATTAAAATGTGGATCCATGTTGGTACTTCATATAATATACTCCATTGCAACCTGGGGAGAAAGCTATGAGTGCTTTCAAACAGACACCCAAGTTCTTCGTCTCGTCTTCCACAAAGTACGATTCTATCCATGTGATTACAATGATCTGAAGTGGAACATGGTAGAAATCACTTGATTACCGGTCAATGATGTGAACCGTTAACAAGTGCAAGGGAGATCATTCTTAATGTCAATGATTCCCAAGGTACCCTAGTACAATCGACTAAGTGTGAATAGATGATTTGATGTCGAACACTCAATGGAATATTTTGATCAAAGGTCAATAATGTGAACCTATGTTGAAAGCGACAGAATCTGTCATTGAGGCATACATATCTCAAGGTACTAAATTTGTTTCTAAGACCAATTCCTAGATGATGAGCTGATGTCGACAGGAATAGTCTCGTCGAAGGAGGGCCATGATGAATCCCACATCGATGAAACGAAACTCGGAACAAGTTTTGGAATGTTGTAGATAGTGTAACCATCAGACTAACTCAAAAAGGTACTGACACAAAAGTTGTTTTAACTGCAAAGGTAAACTTCTAAATTCCCTTTGAACATCAGACAGCACGACAAAAGACTTGGAAGCATTGACTCAACGAGGCGGAACACAATACGATAATGGACAATGAATTCTTTGAAAAACTCAAAGGACTGACATGACTCATGAAAGTGGATCATCTCAGAGACAAACTGATTTACCCAATTGACTGGATGAAATGCAGACAAGTGCCATCTTCAAAGGTGACGACAAACTACCATTTTATTTACAAAATGAACTGATTCCCTTCCCTTAATTTCTCCATCATGATTGATGAGTGCCTCTTTTTTGTTTTTACGAGTTCAAAGAGGGTAACAAACACTCATTGTAGCATAACCAAAGACAAGTCCATTCTCATACATTTTACGAACCTGAGAAAGGAGGGGTTCGTTCCCAAAAAAGGGTCTCTTAGTGTTTAGTTTAATGAGTACAATGAAAGCAAACTCGGTGTCATTCATGTTTAGAGAGTCTGAATGAAGATATAAGAAGACTCCAAAGGGTCCTTTTTCGTATGATTTAGTCTCTAAGTCCCAAAAAAGTGTAAAATAATACCCAAGAGAACTCTTATAGTCATGATTGGTTGGAGTGTTCATTTTTCGTAAATAGTCCATCCGAACCGAAAAAGAGATAACCTGTCATCGGAGAGATGATTCTTTAAATACTTTTATGAGTATGAAGAAGACAAGTACTCGACAATCTTTTCATATGTAGGGATTCCAAAAAGAGTTTAAAGGAGACTCCATTAGATCTATTTTCACGATAAAAAGGTTTTACGAGTCCGAAAAGAATCAGAAAAAGACTCGAAACTTTGATACTGATTTTTGAGAGCATGATCAAAGTATCGAAATGAATGATCGTGGAATTTTTCGTTTTCAAAAGTACGAAAAAGTCGGAAAACGAACTTCCCAATAGACTTTACTGCTTATTTTTATCCCTGCAAGAATTAAATGACCATTAGTTTTCCCAAACTATTTGGAAAAATGACTTTCATGAACTATATAAAAGGGTATTTCTATAAAAATTATTTCAAAACATAAAAAACCCTAAAAATAGGCTATAAAAGTCTAAGTAAATAGTAAAAAATAATTCATTTCACTATTTACCAACCTTGGAGAGCATTTTGGGTAGTTTGGAGCCAAAACTTCAGCTGAAGATTATGGGGGCTTCCACCGTCCGTTCTTCATACCGTTAGTTCCAGGTAACATCTAAATCCATTATATTTCATTTCATGGTTTCCAATTTTCAGTTTTCATGGTTTTTTGGATCAATGACTGAACCTAAAATTGGAAATGCGAGCACCGCTCCTAGCCCTGGTAGGAAAGGCGGTGCTCGACAAGAACCACTTTGGTTCAGTTTAGCACAGGCGGTGCCACTGCTCTATCTTAACTAGACAGAGGTGATTCCGGCCGTGGGTTCCAAAAAACTAAAAGACCATCCAAAATAAAAGTTTAAAGGAAATTTCAATGATGAGAAATGTTTCTAAATGGATTTTAAATTGATTTGGGCAGGTTTGTTGGATCCAAAAATGGTTATATGGAAATAAAGACAACACAATGAAGATGATGATGCTGCCACAAGAGATGCGGGTTGTTTTGTTGCCCTAGGGGGTTGTGGGCTCTTGAAATTCTTCAAGACTCCCAGCATGATTTCCCATCCCCCACTTTCTAGAATATATCCTCTAGATGTGGAACCCAGAGCAGCAATATTTTGAGGTAGGGCCTCATGTTTTTACCATAGAGGTAGAGGACATCTACTTCTTGATAGGGTTATCCAGACGAGGGGCTCTCATTTCTCTTATTGGTTCCCGAGGAGGGGACGTGACTACTCAAGAGTTGATCAACCATCATTGTCAGCCTGGCACAAGAATGTCAAATAAGAAGATTCCTATTAGGGATGTGGTGGATATGCCATTTTGCATAGTCTTAGTTATCATGTAGAGGCTGGCTGGAAGCCAAGGGCCTCATCAGGAATCTAGGCCACACGTGCTATATGCCTTGGAAGCTATGGCCCCTACATTTTTCAACTGGGCAGAAGCACTTCTTCCTGTCTTCAAAGATCGGCTGACAAAATGTCGGTAGGGAGAGCTAAAGCAGTTTGGTTTTGGGCCTATTTTAGCTTGTTTCTTCTTCGAGAGGGTGCCTCTCATGAGACCCCAAGTGGTGATTTTCACTGAGCTTAGGGCTAGAGACCCACACATGTTGAGGTGGGTTGAGGTTGTGGCTCGTACAGGTGGCGGTAGAGATAAGATAAAAATTTGAGGCCGCTTTCTTCTGTTGGCTGCGAGATCATATCCTCGTGATAGAGGATTATGCCTATGAAGGGACAGAATTCAGAGGTGACCCTGATATAACACTACCACCTGGTGCCCAGTGGGGGGATATTGGTAAGAAACAAAACCCTAAAATGGTGATTATGTTTTTATATTTTTTATATTTTATGTTTTTTATGTGTAGTGACAAGAACGAATGTTTACATGCAGATGTTGGTGGTGCACGACCTCGAGGGTCTTATCCTATGGATAGACGAGTTGATGTTCAATTCGTTCACAGGGGTGATGATCACCTTACTAAGTTGGAGAAGAACTTAGAGCGGCTGACTCTTGACATTCTTGATGCGGAGATAGATGATATCTCCATGAGGTATCATAGACATACTGCAGGGGTGTCAGGCCGTTTCAACCGTCTTCTTCATAGGCTAGCACACGCTATCATGTGCTATCATGAGCATCACTAGATAGTGGATAGCACGATGTACTACTGAAAGCTTAGCAACTTCAGGATTTTTTGTATGATTTTGTATTTCCTGAAAGCCATAGTGCTTCAAATGAGGTCTTATGACCACATTTTTGTAAAAAACACTATATTTATACAGACTTAATACTGGTGTTTATATGTCTCAAATGGAAATCATATTTACATGAGTTTTATGTGTCAATTACAGTTTATTTTACAATGAACCATGTTTATCTTGCAAATTACGTATGAGCAATATACCAGTCTAGGATGTAGTTTGCTAATGAATCAGAAACCGTATTATCTGACCTAGGGATATGCCTATAAGTAATATATTCAAATGACCTTTCTAATAACCACACTCTCCGAAATAAATGAAGTAGTATAGGGTTTCTGATGGTATATATGTGGTTTAGATGACGAACCACTAACTGTGAATCCATAAATACTACCATGTCATAAATGTCTCGAGATGCAGCCTCAATCAGTAGACCTATTACCTCCTATACTCGGCTATGTTGTTGGTAGAAGGACCAATGCAAACTGCTCCTGAATTGATCAGGTCATGATCTAGGGAATAGAGAACTCAAGTAATTGAAGTGAGGTTCAGGGTATGACGGCAAGCACCATCAACAAAGCCGTAAAAGGCCATCCGATTTGCATAACCAAAACATGGTATAAACAGTTTGGAAACTAAACTCAACACCATACTGAATCAAGACACAACACACTAAAAGTCAATAATATACATATATACAAGGTGCCATACAAAAATGATTTAAGCATAGTACCTCTTTAGGTACAACCCATTGCAAGATTGCCCGAAGGGGATCCCGTCATAGCCTACAAGCTCGTAAGCTCCTTTTTCTAAAACTTTGCTGACAACAAAGGGACCATACCACATTGACTCGAACTTCCCATTACCTAGTTTATCGTGTCTCTGATCATAGGTCAGAACTAGATCACCTTCATTGAAAACCCGAGGTTGAACGGATTTATCATAATGGGCCTTGACACATTTCTTATGTGCCTCATTAGCTAAGGTGGCATCTCTTCTAGTTTCGTCAATATTAGTCAGGTATAGAAATCTCTCTTCCTCAATGGAAGTGTTTGGTAGAAGTTCTACTGCAAGTTTTAGTGACGGAATCTGCCATTGGATATGAAGGACAGCCTCTAGTCCGTAAACTAACTGGAATGGTGTAAAACCAGTTGTTGTTTTTACCGAAGTCCTGTAAGCCCATAAGGCGAAAAAGAGAGTCAGATGCTAGTTGGATTTATGATCTCCAACCATCCTTCGCAGCATAGTTTTTTAAACTTTGTTAATGGCCTTGACCTAACCATTAGCCTGCGAATAGCAAGGAGTTGAGTTTTCATGGAGAAAACTGAGCTTGGTACTTAACTCAGTCATCATCTAATTTCGGAAATGTGATCTGTGGTCAATGACAATTGTTGGTCTTTCTCTAGGCAGACCCAGGTTTACTGTATTGTACCAACAAAACCCCTATCTCACTGGCCCTTTCAGCGACAGACCACAGAATGGCTTGAAGTCTCACCCAAAGTGATCCTAGATGGGGTGGCTGAAGAATCAAGTTTCCTCAACCAGGTTCTGCAGCATCCTAGGTCCTCTTGACTCTTCTTAACCGATTAAATCTCTCAGCAAGGGTTGCTTCTCTATTCCTAGTTGACTCTGCTATGGGACTGACTCTTATCTCATCGCAGCTTCTAGGACGATGTGCAAACTTACTCTTCTACTTAACTCTTAACCTGCGATATCTCACACCGCATCTTCCTCGACAGTGCGATATCACCTTTCTACACTGTGATATTTCCTACAGTAAGACTCAGTATGCTCATCAACTCTCAAGGTCCAGAGGCTTCTTCCCTGGGTATAATAGCTCAGTTAAAACAATTTCACTTAAGCTTCTACAGTCTAACACGCTTAACATCAATCACGCTCAACTCACTGAACTCATATACAGAAATCACTTAACACTGTAACTATTAGCTGTCGTAAATCAAGCACTGATAAACTCATATACAGAATACTTGACACATTCAACTTGCATTTACCCTTCTATGTTACTGTAAACTGAAGGATAGCATACATACATCCGTTAACTAATAAGAAACATTCATTTAACGAATAACAGATAGCAAATAAGTAGAGCACAATCACATGAGACAGTCACACAACACACGGATTTTATGTGGTTCACTTCCAGCGGGGAAGCTACGTCCACAGGAACTTTGTTTGTATTATATCTTGAGAGAGTGAACACAGTTCCGCTGCAACCTCTTATGCAGCTTGAGATCTTCTGGGAAACTCCACGCACACAGCTGGGAGCCCTTCTCTCTTAGATTTCTTCTCTTCCTATAATTCTTTCTTCTTACAATATTTCCTTCCTCTCTCTCTCTCTCAATCCCTGCGGATTGTTACATTCATGCTCAGGGAGCCTACCACTGGTTACAATAAGATAAATACAAACTTAACAACAGAACCAGAGCTCGACTCTTCCTCAAGGTCTTACAATACTGACGACAACTAGCAACAGCTAGATAGCTAGCTAACCAACCAACCAACTAACCCTTCATAATACAAAATACATGCTTAAATAGGTGGCCCGAAGGTCTCACTATGATACAACACTGTGGGCCAATCCCAACAGTAACCCAAAAACCCTAACTGTGACAATCGACCTTTCTGTACTTTGGACTGCCGCTTACTGGTCACACCCGCAGCTTTCTGTAGTCTTCCACGATTTCCAGCGCTGATCTCGGGTATGGGCGCCGCTTCCTCAGTTGCTCCCCTTCTGTCCTTTGTCTTTAATACCTCATCTCGTTGCTTCTTCTCCATTTATGAGGGTAGATGAGCCCTCCTGTCATCGCCGCTGCCTTAAATGCAGTGGTTGAGCTCTCTTCTCAGCCACTTCAGGTACTGTTTCCTTTGACTTCCTTGTTCCAATATAGTAGCTTTTCCTATAGTTGCGGGGCCCTGCTCCAACAGTCCCCTAACACTTACTTGTGGCTCATCCCTGAGCCACTAACAACGGGATTCTCTTGTTGTACCTTCTCCTTGGCTTCCTGCGAAGTCCTTGCGAATCTATCCCTGAGTCCTGCGACATCTTTGTCCATAGCTTCGACACAGTCTCATGCCGCTTCAAGCATAACTTGACCAATCAGGGGGTCTTCTGTGCTATCAATTTCACTCTTACTTGCATTGAACTCCTTAACCTTCTACTCAACCGCATCGACTAGCTCTGCGATTTGTTCCTGATACGGTTGAAGCATATTATTAAATTGTATCTCTTTTCCTTGCAACCGCTACGCTCCCTGTTGCAAGCGGTTCATCTCTGTCATCTTCTTCATCTTTGCAAGAGCTCCTAAGCCATTGACTTCTTCCTTGATTTCTGTTATTGCATTCTCTATGTTCTGGATGCTCTGCTGCAAATCCAGTCTATCTGGGAGCTCTTATAGCTCCGACCATGTCTTCGTCGCATCAGCTAGCAATGCCTCTGCATCATCTATGCGACACTTCATCTGCATTGAAAAGAGTCTAAAGGCCTGTGCCCTTGCTTCCTTGTCTGCCTCAGGTGTGCCTGGTGCTCGAGCCTCAAGCTCAACAATCTACGCCTTGTGGTCTTCCTCCATCTTGGCCACTGTCTCTTCCAGAGCCTCATCCAGAGCTTGACACTTTCCAGAGGATATCAGATCCAAAGGAAGAGATCTAGAAATCCCGAGTTCAAAGCTTGCATTTCCATTGCTGAACAATAATTTTCTACCCTCCACTTTAGGACATTCCATGGGCCTACAAATCATACGAGATTCAACTAGGTCACCATCGAATCCCTCACACAAGATATACTCCAAAGTTGCATATAGGTCTTTTCATGGATCAACAGCTCCTTTTCATTGTATTCTAGAAGACCATCAAGAGATAATGCCATTGAACGAATCTTAGAGTCTTTGCTGCATTTGTAGTAAGAAAATATCTTGGATATGGTGGTACTTCATCAACCTTTTCCTTCTCTTTCTTTTTCTCATTTTTACTTTCTTCCTCTTTCTTTTTATCCACCTTTTCCTCACTCTCCTTTTCATCTTTCTTCTCATGATTATTCTTCTCTGTTTTCTTATCTTCAGTGATCTTCTCGTCTTTCTTCTTCTCTGCTTTGAGCTGGACTCTTCTACTACCTAAGCTTGACTCTTCATCCTTGGCGTCTGCCTGACCTGTGTTGCACCTAATTTCACAACTCTGGGTGGCATCTTCATAGCAGACTCGAGGCCACCACACTTGAATCGTCGCACGACGTCTTCTAAAGGTTCCTTCTCAGACATAAATC
Organism: Pseudotsuga menziesii; assembly: GCA_001517045.1. NCBI lineage: Eukaryota > Viridiplantae > Streptophyta > Pinopsida > Pinales > Pinaceae > Pseudotsuga > Pseudotsuga menziesii. The sequence continues at coordinate 166,683 of LPNX010602497.1, read as the reverse complement.
ACTTGGTGCAATACTTTAGACTGGTAATGGCTGCGAAAATAGGGAAAACCAACACTCTGTAACTGGAGCATCTTTGCACAAGGAAAATTCTACAAATTGCTCTATAAATCTCAAAAATCGCAAAAGTAACCCTTCTGTTTGAATGATCTGTGTATTTATAATGAAGGCGATAATCTCTGAAGCAACAGCCGTTTATGATGGACCCGTTGGTGACATTTATTGCATGGACGAGACAACACCCGGCGCCCCGCTCCTCATTAATTGCTGAAAATTCAATCATATTTCCCTCGAAAATTGTGTGCAAGTGCCGGTCTCGACTAAGATTTACCAAATCTAGGACAATCGTTGTACTGTTTCCAAATCTAGGTCAACGTATACCTGTCATATCTAGATTAACTTTTTGTCAGAAGGCGAAGTGACTGGCCCTCTTTCCCTTTCAAAATCGTCTTAACTGCACGGGGAACATCGCCTCACTGCAATGTCACACCGCATCGTCCTGGACCAAAAAGTTGGTGTGAAACTCCACAAAGTTCAAAAACTCCGCAGTCGTCCTATGACTTGCGTAAAATAAAATTTCCTGCTGCGATTCCTACTACTTAGAACTTTTTCAGCGGGTGTAGACTAGTTATGGGTGCGATGCCTCCTTTCAACTACACTGGGCATCTGCACCACTTAGTTCTCTGAGTTAGGGTTTGGAGTTGGAGTGGCTATCACTATAAATCTTAATCCTACTGCCATTAATCAAAGTAGGAACAAGTTCCCCATTCATTTTACTGAGTTGAACAACACCTCCTTCTGTGAATTGCTGAATCTGATATGGCCCCAACCAATGTGTCTTGAACTTCCTTGGAAACTTAACAAAATTGCTATCATAAAGGAGCAGTAGGTCTCCTGTCTGAAAAATATTGCTCTTGATGTGCCTGTCATGCCAAACTTTTTCTCGTGCCTTCTGCACTTTTTGATGAAATCCTGCGATGAATCTGTCTTCTTCTAAGGCAAGCAGTTGCGCTAATCCTTCATTCATCGTATCTGTATCATCCATCTCGGTAATTTGAGCAATTCTTAAACTGGGAATAATATATTCCATAGGCATAACAGCCTCTTGTTCATACACCAAGCTAAAAGGTGTGTGTCCTGTGAGTTTCTTGCATGTGGTCCTATAATCCCATAATACAACATTAACCCTGAGGTCCCAATCATCTCTTTTGTTGTTATAGATCTTAGTAAGAGAATTTTATAGAATCTTGTTAAAAGCCTCCACCATACCATTAGCTTGTGGGTGGTAGGGAGTGCTCTTATGGTGTTGTATCTGAAATTCCTCCGTCAAGGCCTCAATAGTGCGATTCAGAAAATGTGTGCCTTGATCACTCATCAAAATTGCTGGACATCCAAATCTACTTATGATGTTTTCAAAAATGAACTGCGCAGCTGTAGCAGCATCACAATTCCTTACTGCTTTGGCCTCTGCCCACCTGGTGAGGTATTTTGTTCCTGTGATGATGTATCTCGCACCAGTTCGTTTCCCTGGTGGGTTGATAGGACCCACAAAATCTATAGCCCACTTGTCAAATGCCCGCAGCGTAATCTGTGGTCGCAACATCATTTCATCTCTCCTCGAAGGTTTTCCTACCCTCTAGTAGATATCGCAGCATCTAAAAAACTCCTTAGTGTCTTTATGCAAAGTAGGCCACCATAATCCTGCAGCTAGAATTTTCTGAGCAGTCGGCTTTCCTGCGAAATGACCTCCTGCGGTACCGGAATGTGCTTCTCTGATAATGGCCTCTTTCTCGTGCGGCATAACGCATCTGCGTAGGAATTCATCTGGACCTAACCTGTATAAATGTCATGCGATCAAAGTGAAATCTGCTGCTTTAACAACTAACTGTTTCTTTTGCTGCTTAGTAAACTCAACTGGTTCCCACCATGTAGTGAGAAATTGAATAATATTTGCGTAATACTCATCTGCGATCTGGATAGAAAACAATTGCGCATCTGGCAAATTATCCTCTAGATTACTTAGTTCTTCTCCTGAGTCTATTCACGACAGATGATCAGGTCCAGCATTCAATCTCCCTGGTTTTACAATGATTTCAAAATCATACTCTTGAAATAGGAGTAACCATCTACAGATCCTTCCCCCTAACACTGGCTTATTGACCAAATACTTTAAAGCGAAATGGTCAGTGAACATCTTGAATGGGGCACCCAACAGGTAGTGCCTGAACTTCTGTAGAGCATACACCATAGCTAATCCTTCTCTTTCTGTAGTGGTGTAGTTCTTTCCTACGGTAGATAACTTTCTACTTGAGTACGTGATATGGTGATCGATACCCCCTTCTCCTGGCTGTGTTAAGACAATTCCCAGTGCGATGCCAGATGCATCCACATGTACATGAAATGGTTTGTTCCAATCTGGAAATACTAAGATGGGTGTTGTGACCATCTTTTCTTTAAGAGTGTCTAAACTTTATTGGCATTCCTCATTCCATAGGAATTTCACTTCTTTCTTTAACAGCTTTTCCATAGGTGCTGTGATATTTGCATAGCCCTTAATGAATTTTCTATAGTACCCTGTATGACCAAGCACTATCCTCCGTTTCTTGACTGAGTTGGGTGCTGGAATATTTACAATGATGGAAATCTTTGCAAGATCTACCATCAAGCCTTGTCTACAAACAATATGACCCAACAAAATACCAAATGGTGCACAGAATATACATTTCTTCAAGTTAAGAGAAATCTGATATTGCCTACATTTCTCTAACATGAGCCTTAAATATCCTATATGCTTTTTGATTAATCCAAATACAGTCCAATCATCAAAATAGACTTCTAAGAATTTATGGATGTATTCCTTAAAGACAGCAACTAATACTCTAGAAAAAATAGCTGGTGCATTTTTAAGACCAAAGGGCATTACCGTATACTAGAATGAGCCCCATTCTGTCGCAAATGTGGTCTTATGTCGATCCGCTGGATGGATTCTTATCTAGTGATAGCCTGAAAAGCCATTAGTGAATGAGTAGATCTCCTGTCCTCCCACATTGTCTAAAACTTCATCAATAAAAGGTGTCGAAAATGGGTCATGAAATGATGCATCATTGAGTTTGCGCAAATCGACACAAATCCTGATTTTCTCCTTTAGTTTTATTTTCCTGCACAACTATGGGACTAACCCATTCGCTCTCTTCTACTGGCTCAATTATTCCTGCTGCTAGCATCTTATCAATCGCATCCTTAACTTTTTCTTTATAACGAGGATTTAATCTGTATGGACGCTGCTTAACTGGCCTAGCATCCTCTTTCAAAGGTATCCTCATGACTCCCAAATCTCCTACTATTCCCTTCATCTCTATAAACTTAGTGGGAAAGAATTCATGATAGTCATGTAACAAATCTGCGATGTGTCCTACCGTTTCATCATCCCAATAGTCTCCAATAGAGGCAAACTTTGGTTCTGTTTCTGTGCCAATATTGATCTTTTTAATTTTAATAGGCTCTATGACAACTAGAATCTCTAGCTTTGGTCCATCAACTTCGCGAGTCCCTTCTAACTCTGGAATGTTGATACTGCGAGGATTCTCATCCTCATCACTTGGCTCTTCTGCGAAGTTGTAACACTCTAGCGCATGTTCTAATTGGATGGCCCAATCAGGCTGAGCATATACTGGTAGGGTACAGTCATCAGATATCTTAGTATTTATAATCTCTAGAGCCTGATCAATGCTTGGATACTCAAATTCAAAAGTGAAAGTGAGTACAAAGTTGTCTATCATAACTGGCCATGTAATCGTTCCTTTGCGCAACTCTGTCTCGGTGTACCAGTTCCTTGGCACTGTGTCTAAAGTGTGAATGAATAGGTGAACCCATTCATCCTTTGGAATGTCTGACCAATTCTGTTCACAAATATTAATATGTGACCTGGGGTCACTTTCTCTTGTATATTTCTACTGTAAACGCTCCTTGTCATTAGAGAATCTGATCACCATCAATCTCTTAAAATCATCCCATGATGCGATATGTTCTTTATGTGCGTGCCACCATCTTGCAGGTGTGGCTCTTACTGCAAGGTCAATAGCTGCCATCCTCTGCTCATGAGGGATTTCCTGCTCAAACTGCTGTAAAAATTCATTGACATCTGCTAAGCCACCAAACGACGGAATATACTTAACCTCTGTGCCAATCCATCGCAGTGACTTAGTCATAAATGCACATCTGCAAGCTGAAACTTCATAAAGTCTATTCTGCCAATTTTCTAAACCAACATCCGAATTCGATGCGCATGAGCTATCGCATCACCAACTAATATTTACTTATGTGGTGGGATTGATATAATCACTCTGGTTAGCATTCATCTGATAGAAGCTCTCCATATTATGCACCTCTTCCTCTGCTCTGATAGGTTCAATGTATCGAGGACCCTGAAAAGGATCCAACGGTGCGATGACTCGAATCTATTTATCCTCAAAGGTCATTTGTATTTTCTTCAAATCGATAACAGCCATGTTTTCAATTGCCTAATCAATACCTAATAAATCTGGATACGATCTGCTATCGCCAATAATTTCTATGACTTCAAAATCTGCAAAGCTGTGAACTCCGTCAATATCAACTAGTACTTGTGGTAATCGACCCAGTGGCGATACCCTCTGCTGATTGGCTAGTCGCAGATGGATAGGTGATTTGGCTAACTTAGGGCTACCCATCTGTTCCCATGTCTGCTTAGTAAGAACATTTACCTCTGATCCTAAATCTAGGATTACCTCATCCATTTCAAACTCTCCAATTTGTGTTGTGAGTTTCATTTCTCTTCCTGTTCTTGTATGGCCCATAATATTATGAACAGCACACTACGTACTGCTCATGAAAGAAGACTGTTGATACTGATCTATGATGCGTTGAATCTCTCCTATGGCTTTCTCATTTCTTACGAGTTTCAAGCAGCTCCGCGGGAAAAATTGTACACTTCTTGTCAACTCATCCTCTTCGCACCTTTCAGATGTGGTAGCCTGCAAAGTCTGCACAGGACTAACGCCACAAGGTTTTTGCTGCGGTACGCCCCTACGAGGCAATATCTACGATCCTGATGGTGTAGGGTCAGTAAAGAAAGTTTTATCTTGCTGAAATGTTTCTTTGTTCTTCTTTAGGTCAAGTGGTGTAGATTTATCAGTGGCTTTGCGCACCCACTTCGGACCTGTATTCTTTTCGGCATCTTGTGATGTCCTACTAGTAGAAGCATTGCTACGAGTCACAATATTGACTCTTGGTTCTGGTTCTTTCTGCTCAAAGGCAATAAGCTGAATATTCTAGTTTACTGATAGCTTAGGATCCTTAATCTTGGCTATCAAGATAGGACATTCTTCTATAGTATGATCATAGGACTTGCAATACTTACATGTTGTAGTAGGGTTCTAACAATCCCTAGCATAATGTCCTAGGGCTCCACAGTTGTAACAAACAATCGGTCCACGGACATGGCCAAAGCCTCCACCACGGCCTCGTCCTCTGAATCCTCCACCATGACCATCATGAGCCGGTTCATGCTGTGGACCTGCTGCTGGTCCTGATGTCTCTGACTGGACTCTGTAGAAGTCATGTTTTCTCTCTATCATGAGATCATAAGCTCTGCAATTATTTTCATCATGTCCTACTGACTTACAAAAGTTACAGTATAAGTTATTAGGAGTTGGTACATACTTCTGAAGTAAAGGGCATTCTTGTGGTCTATGTCCTCTTGTTCTACAGATTTCACACCATGGCCCTTGATTCTGTACTAAGGGGTTAGGAGCCCCACTTGCTATATATTCCACAAATACTTGACAGTTTTTTTTGGTATGGCCATGTCCTTTACACTTTGTACACCATAATTCTTGTTCAACCTCTTTTCCTTTCTTAATCTCATGTAGCTGTAAAGTGAGATTGGCTAACTGATTCTGTAAGTTTGTCATGCCTGCACTAGTCTCAGCTAAAGGTGAAGCCTCTAGTTTCATTGCCATCTCCAATGCTTCATCCTGCGTATGGAGTTTCTGTTGCATTAGTGGAAGTTTGATATGAGGGAGCAGTGCTGTGATGAGCCATTCCTTATGCTACTCCAGCACAAAATCAAAACTAACTTGGTCTATAAGAGCTTTAAATTTATGATCGAAATCCCATACTGACTTTGTGGGTAACTGTTTAATGTCTTTAAGTTCTGTGATACATTGTGACTCACACTTGGGTTTCTTAAATTCCTTAATCATTGCGGTCCTGACCTCTACGAGTGTTCTATTCAGCGCTGATTTATACTTCATATACCATTTTAAATCTCTTTCTCTAAGTGTAGTGGCCAACTGGACAAGCTTAGTATTGTCATCCTGGATCTATTTAATGGTCCATACAGCTTCACATAGGAACCAATGCTGCTCCGGGTCTTCTGCCCCTGTACCCCTAAAGGTAGGTAATTTCATGTCATCCCCCATTCTGTTTCTACGAGGTGGATTCTGATTTGCTGTATTACTACCACCTGGCGGTGTAAATGGAGGTGGTGTAGAGCTAGTATGTACTGTGTGTGAACTACTAGATGGAGTTCCTGCGGGATTATTCTGAGTCTCGGTTGGTTTCTTTGGGGTATAAGGGTGGTAAGGGATACCCCCTACTGTTCTTTCTCTATTACTTTGACTCTGTTCTCTAGTACTATTTGAACTGTCTTCAAAGAAGGAAGATCTGAAATCTACTTTATATCTCTTACCGCTACGTGTACATCCAATTTCTTCAGAATCACTCTCAAACTCTTGTGACATTACACTTACTTAACTTATTCATCTGAGAATATATTCAGTACTCCTTTTTCATACAATAACATCTTAAGGGACAAATTTAAAGAGTTCAAGTACTTACCGCAATATCCTTTGAAGAATTACCTCTCTGCTTCGCTGAAACTCTTTCTTTGATCAACTGCAAACTCTGTAATGAAACCTTCCAGCAAACTCACAAGCCAGAAGTCTATTTCCCGTGAAATGGGATTATATACGCTCTTCACAGTGTGAATCAGCTTCGGTGTCCAGACAATGTTCATTTTCTTCTTGAATATATGCTTATCATTCAACTTTGACAACCAATCGTACAACTCATTTGCATAGGTCACAAAAAATATCTCATGCAGGTCTGTGAAGATATGTTTCTGTAACCAGTCCTCTGTACTCAACCTAGGACTCTTGTTTTCTTTCTCAACAAATTCTCTTTCCTTAGACTCAACCCACTGGTTAAGTTCTTCTTTAGTAGGATGCCAACAGAACATCAGCTCTTCAATTTGTTCAAAACCAGCGACAAAACCATTTGTTGGTCTTTCTCTGGGCAGACCCGGGTTTATTGTATTGTACCAACAAAACGCCTAGCTCACTAGCCCTTTCAGCGACAGACTGCAGAACGGCTTGAAGTCTCACCCGAAGTGATCCTAGATGGGGTGGCTGAAGAATCAAGTTTCCTCAACCAGGTTCTGTAGCATCCTAGGTCCTCTTGACTCTTCTTAACCAGTTAAATCTCTCAGCAAGGGCCGCTTCTCTCTTCCTAGATGACTCTGCTATGGGACTGACTCTTATCGCATCGCAACTTCTAGGACGATGCGCAAACTTACTCTTCTGATCAACTCTTAACCTGTGATATCTCACACCGCATCTTCCCCGACAGTGCGATATCTCCTTTCTACACTGTGATATTTCCTATAGTAAGACTCAGTATGCTCATCAACTCTCAAGGTCCAGAGGATTCTTCCCTGGGTATAATAGCTCAGTTAAAGCAACTTCACTTAAGCTTCTACAGTCTAACACGCTTAACATCAATCACACTGAACTCGCTGAACTCATATACAGAAATCACTTAACACTGTAACTGTTAGCTATCGTAAATCAAGCACTGATAAACTCATATACAGAATACTTGACACATTCAACTCGCATTTACCTTTCTATGTTACTGTAAATTGAAGGATAGCATACATACATCCGTTAACTAATAAGCAACATTCATGTAACGAATAACAAATAGCAAATAAGTAGAGCACAATCACATGAGACAGTCGCACAACACATGGATTTTACGTGGTTCACTTCCAGCGGGGAAGCTACATCCATAGGAACTATGTTTGTATTATATCTTGAGAGAGTGAACACAGTTCCACTACAACCTTTTATGCAGCTTGAGATCTTCTGGGAAACTCCACGTACACAGTTGGGAGCCCTTCTCTCTTAGATCTCTTCTCTTCCTATAATGCTTTCTTCTTACAATATTTCCTTCCTCTCTCTCTCTCTCAATCCCTGCGGATTGTTACATTCATGCTCAAGGAGCCGGCCACTGGTTACAGTAAGATAACTACAGAATTAACAACAAAACCAGATCTCGACTCTTCCTCAAGGTCTTACAATACTGACGACAACTAGCAACACCTAACTAGCTAGCTAACCAACCAACCAACTAACCCTTCATAATACAAAATACATGCTTAAATAGATGGCCTGAAGGTCTCACCGTGATACAACACTGTGGGTCTATCCCAACAGTAACCCAAAAACCCTAACTGTGACAGTCGGCCTTTCTGTACTTTGGACTGCCGCTTACTGGTCACACCTGCAGCTTTCTACAATCTTCCGCGATTTCCAGTGCTGATCTCGGGTATGGGCGCCGCTTCCTCGGTTTCTCCCCTTCTGTCCCTTGTCTTTAATACCTCGGGCCGTTGCTCCTTCTCCATTTATTAGGGTAGCTGAGCCCTCATGTCGTCGCCATTGGCTTAAATGCAGTGGTTGAGCTCTCTTCTCAGCCGCTTCAGGTACTGTTTCCTTTGACTTCCTTGTTCCGATATAGCATCTTTTCCTGTAGCTGCGGGGCCCTGCTCCAACAACAATATACCATGGGACTCCGAACCTAGCTATCACGTGATTAAATAAGAAGAGGGCGCCTGTCTTACCATCCTATGCATATGTAGGCATAGCCTCAGCCCATTTTATGAAATAATCAACGGCTACGATGATGTAACCATGCCCCCCAAATGAGGTAGGATTACAATGCATAAAATCAATTCCCCATTTGGAAAAAGGGCCAACTGCAATGACGGGGTGTAAAGGAGCAGAGTGGGTGTGCTTTTTCAAATAGAAATGTTGGCAAGGTGGGCATTTCTTAACATCCTCATGACAGTCTTTAAAGATTGAAGGCCATAAATAGCCAACATGAAGGATTTTTTGGGCTATAGCCATCCCAGAAAGATGACTGCCACATACTCTAGAGTGGCAATCATTCAGGACTTGTTTAGCTTCCTCATGTGTAAGGCATCGTCGGAGAATGGAATCAATACCATGTCTATATAATGTATCATTAAAGATAAGGTAGTACTTCACGTGGTGACGAATACGGTGACGATCGTCGCGTGACATATCAGGATAAAATCTTTGAGTTTCGAGATAAATGATTAAATCTCCATACCATGGGTCTGTCGTGCTTATCAAGAATAGGAATTCATCTGGCAATGAATCATTGGGCTCAGTATCCATCAAAGAACAGGAAAGGTCACACATCATCTCTACAAAGACCAAGGATTTCTTTGAAGTGGCCTTGGAAAAATCGAGGTCAAATTCCTGCAGGATGAAAATCCAACGGGAATATTTTCCCCCTAGCACCTCGCGAGTCAGAATGTAGTACATAGGGTTCTGATCAGAAAATATTGTGGTAGTGCGAAGCAAGATGTAATGACGAAATTTCTGAATAGTAATGACTGTAGCCAATGCTAATTTCTCCACACGTGAGTATCAGGTTTCATAATCAATGAGATTCTTACTGGCATAATATATCACGTGCTCCTGACCGTTGGGATCTTCCTGCGCTAAAACCATTCTAATGGTAGTAGTGGAGGCAACAACATATAAGAGAAAATCCTTTGAATAATCTGGGGGGTGAATCATGAGTGAATGAATCAGAGCGTGCTTAATATTATCAAAGGATCGTTGGGCCTAGTCATCCTAGAAGAATGGAGTGTCCTTCTTCAGGAGACGCATATAACCGTGCGTTTTCTCAGCAAAATTGCAAACAAAATGGCAAAGAAATTTTTCCTTCCCTTGCAAACTTTGGAGTTCAATGATATTTGTCGGGGAAGGTAGAGCTAATATAGCAGCAATTTTTAGTGGATCTATCCAGATGCCATCCTTAGAAACCACAAAGCCAAGCAGACATCCCATCTTAATGCAAAAAACACATTTGTGTGGATTGAGCTATATGTTATAATGACGACATCTTAGGAAAATGTCTCTAAGATTATCAGGGTGGTCTTCCTATTGCTTTGAATGTGTTGGGAGATCGTCAAGGTACGGCTCCACAATGTTCTTAATATCGTGGAATGCTGGAATGTAGCTCTGGCGTTTTTAAGGCCAAAAGGTAACTTCCTATAGGAAAAAGTCCCCACAGGCATATAAATGTCGTTTTGTGCTGATCGACGGGCAATATCTCAATCTGATTATAGCCAGAAAATCCATCCATGAATGAGAAGATGACACTTCCAGCACAGTTGTCGATAATTGGATCGATCTGCAGAGTTGGAAAGTTTTCTTTAGGACAAGCCTTGTTTAGGTCTCTAAAATCAATACAGACTCTAATGGTACCCTGCTTTTTGTTAACAGGGACAATGTTAGACACCCATTCCGTTAGGGGTACAGGATAAATAAGTCATGTCTTCAGAAGTTTTTCTACTTCGGCTTTAATAGCCGCAGCCTTCCAGGGATGGACTTGACGCAATTTCTTCCTAACAGGCTTTGATGTGGGATAGGTTTTAATTTCATGAACCACAATAGATGGGTCTATCCTAGGCATCTCCTCATAAGTCCAGGAAAAAATATCTCATAATTCTTTGAATAATGCTCTATATGCTTCAGTTTCTTCGGTTGAGAAGTTCTGCCCTACGTGAACATGCTCAATTGTTCCAGGTCTGAATGATATGTCCATGGATTTTTTTTTAGTAATGTTGCATATATTTCCCTCAAATTCAGTATTTTGCAATAATACATGTGTTTGTGGATGGGTGACAATATCAGTACTGATAAGTGATTGAAAGTCTAAGCCTACCGAAGTGGCATTGGGAAGGAAACAAGATCGATGATGATGGTCTTCCTAGATGGGTTCACTTCCACTCATGATCTCTATGGTGGACTCATCCGACGGAAAACTCTGCGTGAGATAGGCTAGAGTGGGAAGAGAAGGTTCTAACCAGTAAGGTAGGTGGTAAGGGTCCGAAGCCATGAGGTGAAGGTCATCAACATGGTCATCAGAAATGGATTGGATAGCATCATACATTGCTTCATACAGGACAAGGGAGGATGAATCAACAATATCTTTACCCTTGGTACTAGAGCCAGTTGTGGAGATCATATTTACTGTCACCACTTTTGTACTAGGAGGGGTTGATGGAAACACACCCATAAGGGTAGAGTCTTTCAACATTCCCACCCCAATTGATTGATAAGGAGGAGGGGACTGTCCTAGCATAGGGATGTTATTTCCCATAGGGGTTGTAACATCTAGCGTGCAATAGTCAAGTTTATCAATAATCACAATATTCCTCATATGTGGAAATTGGAGAGTCTAAAATACTGTGGAAGTGACATCAATCATATCATAAAAACAATTCCTCCCCAATAGAAGATTGTAATCTAACGGGGTATTAACCACTTCCACTTGAATGGAAACAGTCTTGCCCCCAAGCTCGACATAAAGGGATGGAAATAGACCATGGGGATAGAAACCTCATCCATCAAAGGATTTTAAAGTAGTTGGTGATTTCATCACCTTAGGAGAACCAATGGCCCTCCAACATGAAATAGACAAGACCAAGGTTGAAGCTCCTTCATCGAGGACAACCCGATGGACTTTTCTCCCAACTACTCTAGATGCGATCTAAAAGGCGGGTTGGTAGGGTAACTTGGATTTATAGTTCTCTACGTTGAAATGAACCAAGTTAGTATTATCAAGGTCTAATTCCCCCAAGGCTACTAACAGGTTTTTGTGCTGCGTCAGACAACTCTAAAGTACCTCAAGAGTAGACATCGCACAAGGTGCCTGAGCTAAATCTTCAACAACGTTATAAAATTGTGCATCTCAGGAATTGGGATTGAAAACTGACTTCCTGAGGGTGGCCTTAGGTGGTCGTAATATTGAATCAAGATTAGGTTTTTCAATCATGAGAGGACCATAGATGAGGATGGAGGAGAACCAGTTGAAGGGACTTTCTTGGAAGAAGGATTTTCATCTTTCTTCTCGATTGGCTTGTCATATGATTGACAACGAGTACTAAAACTGATGGTCTCAGAAGACATCATTCGGATTTCTTCCATGGAATTAGGGTCTCCCTGATTAGACATGTGGTCTATCAATTGTTGTTGAGAGGGAAAAGGATCAGAAAGGAATGTGGGTGTGGGGTTACTTTTCAAAAATTTATTTATCTCATCGCGACGAGGACATTCATTAGTGAAGTGAGCTCCTCCACACAATAAGAAGGGATATTTGGATTTCCTCTTCCCTTTATCATTCTCATTGGTTGTAGGCTTAGGATTCTCTTGTCAGTTCCCAGGTTTCTTGCTTTTACCTTTTCCTTTTTTCTTATTGTCGGGGGTTTGTGTGCTTTGAATGGAATTTACCTTGGCGGAAACTGTAGGAGTCGAAGGAGCAGTGATAGAAGCATTAGGTTGCTTGGTAGGTTTTTTCGTCGACAAGGGCTGGATTAAACCAACCACCCCATCAACAGGAGTTTTTGCTGGTGGCTTAGCGGGATCTATGCTGGGATGAGGAGATTGCAGATTTAAATCATATAGTGTTCTGGATTGGGAATAGACCAAATCCAAATAATGAGCATGACTAATATCCTGCTCTTCAGTAACATCATCACCAATAGCCACATTTTGGGCGATAGGAGGCAACAATGACTTAGTGAACCAATCAGCTAGTAGTTGGTCTGAGATGGGAGCTTTAATAATCCTTCTCCGCCTTCTCCACTCATGGATATGGTCAGATATGCATGTGGAGGTGTTCTAACAAAGTGAAGTTAAAAGATCCATACCCATTTCATAACGGATGGGTAGCTGAAAGTGTGTAAAGAAAACAATTTCCAAAGAGCTAAAGTCCACAAACGAATGTTGTGGAAGTTCAATGTACCATTTCGCAGCTGTATCGGTAAACATGTGCTGGAAGAGCCTCAAACAAACAGAATCATCCATTAAGGAGTTCGAGGAACACCACAAATGGAAGGTCATAACATGGTTTTTGGTATTATCTCCCTGATTTCCATCGAATTTTGGAATGTTCGAAGGAAAATTTACCGAAATCGTGAGCCACGAAGGGTTGTGTCAAATGGGATCATTTATCAATTTGGATAAATCAGGTAAATCCAAAATTGTTAGGAAAGGTAACTAACGATTGGGTTAGACATACTGGTTGTATTGATAAGGCATGTATCCACCAGTAAGACCATATGTTTACTGATATACAGGTTGTTGAAATGGCTGATGATATGATGAACTTCCCGAGGATTGACCTCCGGGATTAGGGCTACCAGGACCACTAGGCCCGCCGGTACCACCAGGACCCTCGGGACCACGAGCGGGAGGGCCACCAGGACCACCAGGAGGAGGACCACTAGGACCCCTAGGACCACGAGGACCACCAGGAGGAGGACCTCCTGGCCCCCCGTGGGGAGGATCTCCATAAGTTGGTACTTCGACACCTCCAGCAGTATGAATAGGTATTCCTCCCATCGCTGGCATGTAAGACCAGTTGGGTTTCTCCCATAGTGTAAATGCATTCCTAGGGTATGGAATTCCAGTGTAAGACATTCCTGTAGGGGTAGGTTGATAGGTATTTTATTTGTTGGGTAACCATAACCCCATGACGGTTGATTAACTGCAGGTTGTGCCTCTAAGGGTTGACCTGAACTAAAAGGAGGGTTTACTATGTTTGTATTGGTGGGAAGAACATATACTATGGATTGTCATGCAGTATAGGTTTGTATATTATTAGTAACAACTCCACTAGCAGGTAACGTAGGTTGTACCGGGGATTTCCCCCCAGCGTTAGAAGGTACAGACACTACTGGAACTTAAGGTTGTCCCCCAGCCATAGAAAGTATGGGATGCCTAAAGACAGACCTAGAATTCAAAACTATAGGAGAAGAATTGGAGGTTTGACCTAGATTGCGAGAAGTCTCACCATATGTTGGATGACCATCAGTGGAAGTTCTAATTTCAGTCATAGGCCAAGGATCCGTGTTACGGGGTAATCTAGTCGATATAGTTTTATTATGAGGTGCAGGTGCAGCCAAGACTCTGTCTAGCCTTTGCATTCTCTCTTGAAAATATCATGCATGGTGAATAGATGCTTGGATTTGTCTATATTCTTCTTCACCTGGAGAAGTTTGTTTAGGAGAGGTTCTATTAACCCCAAATGAGGAAATGGTCTGACCCATAGAAGTTATCCAAAATAGAGCATCGGGACCATACTCAGGTGCATCAAGACTATCGGTACGACCTTCCATCGGAGGATGAAAGGAAGTATCAGCCATAGGAGGCTGTTGAGCCAAGGGATTAATGTAAGAAGTGAATTGATCTCCACTTTCTACAACTAGATTTTCTTCCGCATGAGAACTAGTTGCAACTCTTTGGTCGATGTATTCCATTGGAATTTCTCCTGTAATAGGAGGAAAATCGGGTGGTAAGTCCCGATTCCTTCTGGATCATCTCAACTGAAACTTAGCTAGATTGTATCAGTCACTAAACCAACCTAGGGTTTCAAAACTAAGAAAAATCACACAAATACTTCTCATACTCAAGCTACAGGCCACAAGCAAACTTAAGTGATAGGATGAGCTCAAATTAGTCAGTCTCTCACCAAGATTGTCAAGCAGGTGTAACTCGCGATATACTCAAGGTATGTGCATAGTAGTCTCCCCAATTTTTGTTCTTGGTGTGTTGCTCCAAACAAGATGGTCAAAGAGTTTTTCTCAGTTGGACAAGGAACCCTAGTGGGGTCTCCCGATATACACAAGGTTCGTGGGAGCTTAAATCGGTAGTAGTGTTGTCTAATGCACAATCGTTCACAAGGGGCCTTCCGATATACAATCGAGTACGTGAAGTACCTTTCTATATACCTTAGAGGTTAGTTAAGGTCGTTCGATATACCGATGGTACGTGGAAGAACCGCGCGAGTCTCAGGTTATAGTGTGGACAAAGTAATGGCAATTCCTACGTTTTACGACACCCAAATACATCACTAACTTATCACTCAAATTTCTATACAATTTTAGACCTATAACTACTGTTCATTATATCTTGAGCAGTTAGGTGAATGCATGAGATTTTGACAGAAATGTAAATCCATACAGATATTGTCACTTTACTTTTCAACTCATGCCTACCTATGGGAAGGAGAGGGTATCTTTCTTTCAATTTTTGTTTTGAAGCCAAAAATTTCCCAAACAACTATACTAAACCAAACTTTTTCCGAGAAAGAAAATAAGCAACAAACTTCAAACTGATTTTGAAAGCAAGGAGAGTAAGGTAAGATCTCTTTTTCTAAGAAGAAAGACCAAACACACTCAAAAGCATAATCAATTTTTCAATTTTCTTTTAAAACTAGAAAGATCTAACTTAATGATCCGTCGGACCTCAACTTGTGTGCATTAAAAGTTTGTGTTAAAAGAATGCGTTCAGCAGGTTAATTAATGGAACAGCATTAACAGAAATTAAATACTGAAAACAGATGGAAAACAAACTGATAAATAGATATAAAGAAGCACAGAATCAGAGTGTCACAAACATAAGTTGATAATGGAGGTCACCCCCTCCACTGGGCTACGTCTCCGGGTCCCTCTCCAATGGGTACCGATCCAATTAATCTCTTTAAAATGGTACAAAATGGTTCTGGAAACAACTTCAGCAACTGTAAACAGAATGTTGTACAAAATATTTAAGACCTTTCTCTCGAAATTACAATCAGCATTCAAAGATAAAGAAAGCTAAAATATAACAGAGAATGTTGACTTCTACAGCACAGCATCTGGACACTTCACAGCAAAAATGATCTCCAAGCTTCTCATAACAGAGAAACGATACTCTGTGCTCCAAAATAATCCGCCCCCTTCTCGGTGGCCAGCCTCCTCTATTTAATAGTTTAGCGGGAGGGATAAGTAACCGATTCCATCATCTCAGCTGTTATCTTTTTTTTTTATTGTTACAACCATACGCTAAGCTGAACCATGCAATTCGGCCAAGTCACTGCACAAGCATTATGTTACCACGATGATCCATATCCCCGAAATGTTGCAACTAACTCCACGCACATGTTGACTCACAACACGTTGCAATGACCGTTACGCACATATGTTGCACCATACCATAGCGTCACACGTAACGTAACCGTTTGATGTCACCACTAACTTCACGATGTCGCAGCAAGTGCGATAAGTATGTCGCAGCTAAGTCTGTCACAACAAGTGATAAGTCTGTCGTAGCTAATTCTATCACAGCAGTGTGATAATTCTATCACAGCTAAGTCTGTCACAGCAGTGTGATAAGTCTGTCGTAGCTAAGTCTGTCACGGCAGTGTGATAAGTCTGTCGCAGCTAAGTCTGTCACAACAGTGTGATAAGTCTGTCACAACTAAGTCTGTCACAGCAGTGTGATAAGTCTGTCGCAGCTATATATATGAGTTAAAACATATGTTATGTTCTTTGAACCATAGATTAAATACCATTGTACCATATAGGATCAGTGTAATTTGAAGATGAATAATCCACCGGATCATTCCTCCCCATTGGAGAGCTTTTGGACCACCAAAAGCCTGAATCATTCTGCAAGTAAGTGAGGGTACAACTCCCTCACTCTTCCAATATCCATCCATCTTGCTTTGTTGGGATGCATGCCTTTAAGCCCCACTCGAAGGTACTCAGCATTCCCCCTCCGTGAAGTCCTTACATTTCTGTCAAGAATGACATCATCCTGCAACTTATTCATATATTCAGGTGCCATATCATCAACTGAAGGAATCTGCATGATAATTTCCTCATCCATGATCATAGGAGGCTCATACAAATTAAGATTCTCAACATTGACAACTGAATAAATTTGCATGTATGGAGGTAAATTCAAGCGAAAAGCATTAGTATTGATCTTTTCCAAGATCTCAAAAGGACCATACCTGATAGGCTTAAGCTTTTTACCTTCACCTTTCATTCTTTCTTTGGTGATATGTAACCAAACTCTGTCACTAACCTGAAATTGATGATCAACTTGATGCTTGTCATGCCTGGCTTTGTACTTTGCCTGGCTCTTCTCCAACTGTTCTTGAACTGCCTGTTGTACTGCTTGGATTCTCTGAATGAACCTTAGCGCTTTATCTGCATCATGATGTCCATCCACTGCATATTTTCCAAAAGAGAAGTCCATCGGTGTTTTTGGCAAATAACCAAAAGAAGTTTCAAAAGGATATTTTTTTGTGGAAGAATGAACTGCATGATTGTAGGCATGTTGTATATACTGCAATTGCTCATCCCAGAGTTTAGGATGTTTACTACAATATCCTCTGAGCAATTGAACCACTGTCATGTTTACTACCTCTGTTTGCCCATCAATCTATGGATGAAAAGCTATACGTTTCTTCAATTTAGTGTCCATAAGCTCCCATAAAGTCGACCAGAATTCTCCCAAGAATCGGGAATCCCGATCAGATACAATAGACATGGGTAGCCCAAAATGTACCCAAACATTCTGAAAGAATAGGTGAGCTGTTTGCTCAGCAGTGATCTGTTTGTTACATGGCATTAAGATACACATTTTGTTGAATCTATCCACAACAACATATAGATAATCATGCCCTTTTCTATACATAGGTAGTCCTCCTACAAATTCCATAGAAATGCTTTCCCAAGGACGAGAAGAAACTGGAAGAGGTGTGTACAAACCCAATTTCCTATTGCTAGGCTTACTCGTTGCACACATAACACAACCTCTTATGTATTTAGCTACAGTTTCTTGCATTTGAGACCAATAACAATGATTCTGCAATACAGACAATGTTTTACTTACTCCAAAATGTCCTGCAATCAATGAACTATGTGCCTCTCGGATCACATGCACTCTTTCTTTCTCTGGAATACAGAGTTTACCAAGATGATACAAGAGTTGATTATGCACATAATAGTTTTCTTCCTGTTTACCATGTGTTAGTGATGCATATACTTTCTTAAAAACTTTAGCTTTTGCATACTGTTCAATATAACTTTCATGTGTTAATGAACTGTTTTGAAGAACGATGGAAGCATTCGTAGGAGGCCTTGATAACATGTCTGCTACTTTATTGTGAATTCCCTTCTTGTATTTAATTATGAGATGAAACTGTTGTATGAATCCCATCCATCTTAAATGCCTACTTTGTTGTATTTTAGTTTGAGATTGTAAATATTGAAGTGGCTGATGATCAGTATGTATGACTGTTTCTTTTCCCATAATATAATGTTTCCAATTCTTCACACTCTGTACTAAAGAATACAACTCTTTGTCATAATTCGGATAGTTACTTACCGCAGTAGAGAATGTTTCTGAATGGTAACAGACTGGCTTCCTCCCTTGCATCAAAACGAATCCCATGGCAAACCCCCTGGCATCGGTTTCGATCTCAAATGGCCACTGCAAATCTGGCAACATCAGAACTGGGGCTGTGCTGATCCTTTCCTTCAAAGTGTCGAAGGCTCTCTGATGCTTGCCTCCCCACTGGAAAATTTCTTTAATGCTTGTCAACACATGTAATGGAGCAGCAATGGAAGAAAACCCAGAAATGAATTTTCTCCAATACTGAACCGCACCCAAAAAACTTCTGATTTCAGTAACGGTGTTAGGCCGTGGCCAGTTTACAATGACAGCAACCTTGGCTGGGTCCACTCACAAGTGGCCTCCACCAATAATATGGCCCAAATACACTAAAGAAGTTTTAGCAAACTCACATTTAGACATTTTTACATAAAGCTTCTCCTTCTTCAGTATATCTAAAACTTTCTTCACATGTACAATATGCTCTTCCCAGGTTTTTCTAAACACAAGGATATCATCCAAATATACAATTACAAAATCATCAATGAATGGTCGAAAGAAATCATTCATGACCCGCATGAAAGTAGCAGGAGCGTTACATAGCCCAAAAGGCATTACAAGCCATTCATACAAACCATGTTTTCCAGGAATCATTTTTAGCAACACGGATTTGATGATACCCACTACGCAGATCCAATTTTGTAAAATAAATTGCATGTTTCAACTGATCAAGCAAATCATCAATGCAAGGAAGAGGATACCTGTTTTTAATGGTGATTTTGTTAAGGGCCCTGTAGTCGATACACATCCTCCACGACCCATCCTTATTTGGAACCAAGACTATAGGAGAACCGCAAGGAGAAGTGCTAGGCCGGATGACCCCCTTCTCAATCAGCTCCTGAACCTGCTTCTTGATTTCCTCATTCTGCATTACAGACATCCGGTACATGGCTATGTTCGGGAGTGGCACATCCTGCTGCAAATGTATCTCATGCTGAATTTCTCTTTTCGGTGGTAACCCCTTCAGATCTTGAAACAAATCATCATACTCAGAAATAGTTTCAATCAGTTCAGATTTCTGTTTAGGATCACATCCTTCAAAAGATTTAGAGATCTCATCATTCTTTACCTTAACCATCATTAACACAAAATTCTTACTAGCATTTACCAGCCTCTTCATTTGTCCTGTAGAAACTATTGCTAGGTTTGTTCTTGTCTTATGTGCTCGTACAATATACTCTACACCATCTTTAAAAAGATGATACTTATTCTACTCTTTATAAAAGACTACTTTCCGGTCATACAAATATGGACTCCCAAGTACAATTCCACAAATGTCAAGTGGCACTACATCTAGTTCTACCTCATCTATGAACTTTTCAGTAATTGCAAACTTCAATACACATTTTTTTGAAACTTGTAACTGTGTATCATTAGTAACCCAACCAAGAGGATAGGGCTTTTCATGAGGCACAGTAACTAAATGCAATTTCTTAACCACTTCTTCTGATATCAGATTTACTTGCGAACCACTATCAAACAATGTATCAATCTTTGTATGATTTGTAATGACACGAACATGAAACAGTGCACTCCTATCTTTATCATTTTGCTTAGAAGTAGATGGAAGATTTGTACTTGCATAAGAATTTGATTTTTCATCAATGGAAAGTGAGATACTTTTATTCTTACCCTGGATTCCGACAGCTATAACCTTTGTTTCATCACCCGATTCGGATCCTAAGTCTTGAATGACTACTGCAGTAGCTTTTTCTTTGCCTTTATCCTTGTTTCCTCCGAACTTCTTTGGCCTTAACTCTGGATGAAGTTTCCAACACTTAGAGACATCATGTCCCTTCTAACAATGCGAACATGTAGGCTTTTCACCCTCTTTCTTAACAGTAGCCATCTTCTTTTTCCCCTTATCTTGACCTTTCGATTTGCTGTCAAATTTAAAATATTTCTTCCCAAAAGTATCATTAGCATGCTTACCCATGGCTTC
>LPNX010602497.1:105617-145656 GCA_001517045.1 Pseudotsuga menziesii | reverse complement strand
ATTTGAAATAAGGCATATTAGAATTTGCATTAGCATTATGTGAATGAGAAGCATGAGAAGAAGAGAAATTTTGAGTAGTATCAAGAGGATCACCATCACCACCTACTCCTTTACCATTTTCTTCCTTCTTCACTTCTGCATCTTTGGATGAAGATCCTTCTTCTTTCTTCTTCCTTTCTGCTTGCTCATCGAGTAGAATTTCCATCATGGATTTCATGCTCATAAAAGCCTCTAAAAACTCAGATTCAGAAATAACAGGTTTTTCCCGTTCTGTATGTCCTTCTTCCTCCCCTCGTGGAGAAGACATGGTTCTTGAGAATGTTCTCCTTGAGCCAATCTTAGGATCTTCTTCAACTAATTCTCCTTCACCATGCTTTAACCTGGACCTGGTAAGCATTCACAAACTTGCACAAGCAATCAACCAGCTCTGATACCATAACATGATCCGTCGGACCTCAACTTGTGTGCATTAAAAGTTTGTGTTAAAAGAATGCGTTCAGCAGGTTAATTAATGGAACAACATTAACAGAAATTAAATACTCAAAACAGATGGAAAACAAATTGATAAACAGATATAAAGAAGCATAGAATTAGAGCATCACAAACAGAAGTTGATAACGGAGTTCACCCCATCCACTGGGCTACGTCTCCGGGTCCCTCTCCAATGGGTACCGATCCAATTAATCTCTTTAAAATGGTACAAAATGGTTCTGGAAACAACTTCAGCAACTGTCAACAGAATGCTGTACAAAATCTTTAAGACCTTTCTCTCGAAATTACAATTAGCATTCAAAGATAAAGAAAGCTAAAATATAACAGAGAATGTCGACTTCTACAGCACAGCATCTGGACACTTCGCAGCAAAAATGATCTCTAAGCTTCTCATAACAGAGAAACGATACTTAGCGCTCCAAAATAATCCGCCCCCTTCTCGGTGGCCAGCCTCCTCTATTTAAGAGTTTAGTGGGAGGGATAAGTAACCGATTCCATCATCTCAGCTGTTATCTTTTTTTTTTTATTGTTACAACCATACGCTAAGCTGAACCATGCAATTCGGCCAAGTCACTGCACAAGCATTATGTTACCACGACGTTCCATATCCCCGAAACGTTGCAACTAACTCCACGCACTTGTTGACTCACAACACATTGCAATGACCGTTACGCACATATGTTGCACCATACCATAGCGTCACATGTAACGTAACCGTTTGATGTCACCACTAACTTCGCGATGTCGCAGCAAGTGCGATAAGTATGTCGCAGCTAAGTCTGTCACAACAAGTGATAAGTCTTTCGCAGCTAAGTCTGTTGCAGCTAATTCTGTCATAGCTAAGTCTGTCGCAGCTAAGTCTGTCACAGCAGTGTGATAAGTCTATCACAGCTAAGTCTGTCACAGCAGTGTGATAAGTCTGTCGCAGCTAAGTCTGTCACAATAGTGTGATAAGTTTGTCGCAGCTAAGTCTGTCACAGCAGTGTGATAAGTTTGTCATAGCTAAGTCTGTCACAGCAGTGTGATAAGTCTGTCGCAGCTATATATATGAGTTAAAACATATGTTATGTTCTTTGAACCATAGATTAAATACCATTGTACCATATAGGATCAATGTAATTTGAAGATGAATAATCCACCGAATCACTTAAAACTATTAATACTTTATTTTGATGAGATGGAAATGTAAAAGAAAGAGAAGAAAGATGGAAGGCTGAAAGCTGATGAGGATAATCAGGTATCCAATAGTTCATTCTCCAACAAAGATATAAACAATTCTCAACAAAAAAATTTCTTTTTCAAAGTAAAAAAGAAGTCCTTCATAGACTTTTTAATGAAAAATGAGAAAAGGCAAACAATCAAGCAAGTATTTCTTTTCAGATTGATTTAATGATAAGAGTGGAGATCTAATTAGTGCTAAGCTCTCAAACAACACTTCGTTCGAAAAAATCCAAAACCAAGCATACAAGCCCACGAACAGATGAACCTATCTTAGCTCTTTGATTTCAACAAAACAAGCCTTTTACCATATCAAATTTGACATTCAAGCATTCATATATCTTTTATACAAACCCAGACATTTAGAACTGAAAACAACTAACCAAAAAATTTTGCAAAAAACTTTGAAAAACTAAGCCTAGAAAAGGCCTACCTGGTACCGTGCACAGAGAGTCACTGACAAAGCGGTTTTGATCCATAACCACTTCCTGATTACTGATCCCAAGCGGTGGCACCTTCATGATTATTGGACCCAAGTGGTGGCACCGCTTCTTGCTAACTGCCTTCAGCGGTGGCACCGTTTTTTGCTTGCAGAACATGCGCGGTTCCCTATAAATGCACAAAAACAAAAAAAAATGGCGAAAAAGAAAGGTTAGATCACTGTGAAACTGGCATTTAAGACATAAATTAACAATATTTAAGAGTACAGAGAGTCAAGAAAACTCAGATCTAAAGATACCAAACCAATAACCACTAGATCAGCTAGTGGATCTAATTGAACTGATGAAGGAGGGGAGCTTGGATTTCAGACAAGTGTTCCTGAAAAAGAACTAAGGAAGATCAGATCAGTTGAAGCTCTTCCCCAGTGGAGTCACCAAATTTTTTTGTAGGAATTTTGTTACACCTTCTGTGGACAAAATGTGTTCCTCCGGTCTGAATGGTTTTGATCCAGAACAAATGGTTCACAATAAGGTTGGAAGACTTTCCCTAGAATCCATAGACACCTGGAATACATTCTTTGATGGAGTGATGTAGTTCTTCTCTTACGACAAAAGGTCTCCAAGAAAATACCTACATAAACACATCAAACACCCAAGAGATCGAAGATACTAGAACATCATCTATAGATCTATGTTAATGACTAAGGAATCTAACAATAACATGTAAGATTATAACATAACAAGTATATGGGAAAGAAACCAACTTTATATTAATAAAATGAAGAAAGAGTTTACAACCTATGCCTCAGTATTGATATGATCTTTCACAAAGCTAACATATTATCTCTGATAACTCCAACTTTTCTCCCTCAAGCTCTCTTGATTGACTTAGGCTAGAATATCAAAGCAACAACATAACATACTCTCTCCTCAACCATGGGAATTGAGCCTGCTTTTATAGGCTTGGAATGGATAGGGAAGGTTGAGAAATTGGTGGGTGAGATCACTAGGAGATCCTACAAGGATGGATCTCGAGCCCCCCTGGCCATGGTGATCAGGGATAAAGGTGCCACGAAGCCTTCTTTCAAGAAGCTTCGTGAGAACCTCTCTTTTTCACTTTTTACCAAGGGCACCGCTCTTTCTTCACCATGACAGAGCGGTTCTGGGAAGAACCGTGCCTTGATTTAAGGGTAAAGGCAGTGCCACCGCTTACTCCAAACTGAGTTGAGGTGGTGCAAAGGAAGGTACCACTTTTTGACTAAAGGGCAGAGGCGGTGTTGGATTTTTATATATATAATTGATATTTGGACCAATGTTCTTGCTTCACAATTTGGGATTGAGGGCAATACTGAAGTTTGGGATCTTATCACATGCTGATGATGAGATTTAGGTATAACAATCCTATTTCAGAGTTGTTTCTCTTCTTATCAGTTGGTGTTGATTGTAATCGAGAATATTGTTGTCTACCATGTACAACAAATAAATATCAAATTACAAACATTCTTGTGTCTCTTTGATGTGATGTTTATGCTTATGACTTATGGTTGACTCGACAGATGCATATGATTATGTGATTGATGCTTGATATAATTTGATTGAATAAAAGAAGGTTAAAAAGTCTTAAATTTCTCCCACACTGATTCACCCCCCCTCTCAGTGTGGCCATTGTGTCCAACAAAGCCGAGATGCGGGAACGTAGGGAAAAAGGACTTTGTTATAATTGTGACAAGAAATTCACCCAGGGACATTGATGTGTTGAGAAAAATATCTATCTCCTGGATGTGGATTCTCTGCCTGCACCTGAAATTTCTGATGATACTTAAGATCCAGTAGTTGATGAGGGTAACATTAACAACTTCCTATTGACCCTCTTACTCAGGATGACTAGATAGAGATATTGCTCCATGCATTAGCCGGAGTCACCACCCCACAAACCATGCGGGTCAAGGGTTTCTTTAAAAATCTCCCTCTTATAATACTCATTGATTTCGGTAGCACTCATAACTTCATTAACCCCAGGATCACCAAAAAGGCTGGTTGTTTTGTCCATCTTTGCTCCAACTTTGAAGTCGTGATTGCCAATGGGGGGACCTTACCTTGCAAAGGGAAGTGTGGTAATGTGCAGATATCTATTGGGGATTATAACTTGCGCTCTGACATGTTTGCCTTTCCCTTAGGTAGATACAATGTGGTTTTGGGCGCTCAATGGTTATGCACACTTGGACCCATTTTATGGGATTTTGCTGAACTTTGGATGTACTTTTCAGTCAATGGGAAAAAACACACAGTGAAGGGACTAAACCTCAGTCTCAGCATCATCAGTTCACATTGCATAGAAAATATCCTTAAGAAGAATTCACATGGTGTCATCGCTCAGCTCCATTTCATTCATATGTAACCTTCAGCGGTCTCAACTTGGTGCAAGTGGGTCGATCACAACCAACCCCAACCAACACCTCCAGGATCTACTGGCTCCTACACTTAGCAGGACTGCCAAATTCATCCTAATGGCCAAATTCTGCGCTAAAATTGCCACCTCGCAATTTTGCCTCCGCAATCTCCTTACCGCAACTCTGTTTCCGCAACAAAGTTGGAGGATGTGGGATCTTGAACACCCAACGTTGCACTCTGCAACATCCTTCCTGTAATCGGGTTGTGGGATGTCAATTATCCAAATTATTCCCTCGCAACTTTCCTTCCCACAATTCTGTTTTCGCAACGGATTTTCTGCAAGCGAGTTGCGGGATGCGGGATGCCAACTTTACAAAGTTGCTTCCCCACAATTTCCTCCTTGCAACTTTTTATCTGTAATTCTATTAACCGTCAGATATTTCACTTCGACCATCGATCTAATTTTGGTGCAGACCTCTCAGATCTATGCGGATCTATTAACTTCCTTGCAACTTCTGTTACGGGCTTCTTCTGGACCATCAGATCTTTATTTGTGAACTCAATCTCGACCATTCATTCTCTGTAAACTTGCTAATGGAAGAAAATATGTGGGTTGCGTCGATTGATCATGGAATTGATCAATTCAGCCTACAACCTTCCTGATTCTTTAGCCTAACACACTTATGCATGCATCTACACTCTACTTCATCTATTCAAGCCTGAAGTTGATGCGTGAATTCAACAACTTCACAGAAATACCCAATGTTCAGGAAAATGCCAAAGTTGGCTCTATAAGATAAACAATTCAACACAGTACATGCATAAAGGCTAACAACCCTATAAACACACAGTTAATCCTTCTATTAAGAAATAAAAAGGAAAATGCACACATCTTGGATCTCTCTTCTTTCGATTCTTCAAAATATTTACAAGTAGGAACCAGACACAAGTCTGTCCTCTTCTCTACAACTCAGAATTCTAAATGTTGAAGAGAATAACCCCCTCTACTTCTCTACTCTACCTATTTAACCTAAAATATTAAGTCCTACTCTGAGTGGTCCTAAACCCAAAACAAACCACTATCGCGCATGTTGAAACGTCCCTGTCCAAATAGCTTGTGGCTTGATCTCCACGCAGGGAGTCATGATCTTCCATCATTCCTATTGCTTGCTAACAAACTATGACTCATTAGACAACTAAAAATATTCCTTATCATGTGACCAACTCAACACATTGCTGGCATGCCACTATACCCTTGCAGCATGACTCATCTAGTACTGACACCTATCAGATTAGATCTGCTATCCTATCTGATTAGATCTGCTATCCTATCTAGACTTGCTAGGAAATAAAAGATTTTACATGAAAGTTTACAATGGTTTTACAATGAACCCCTCCTTGGGCAGATGTCAAGACCTTAGGGTCTAACCAAAACTTTAGTAGTTGGCCTTGAGAATTAATGCTCCTGCATCAGACTCCCAGAGTAGAAAGAAATCATGACCACCTGGTCATATGTCTTTAGCTTATGTTCTCCTGGATCCCAAATTTTTTTTTGATGCTGTCTAGAAGCTTCACTATCTCCAATTCTCTTTGGTTGTAATCTTCCATGCTTCCAAACCTTATGTTGTAGTACTCCACTATATTTTCCTTCCTCATTATTAACTCTCCATTCAACCTTACAGTGGTCTTCCTGCTTTACCCTGTTGTAGCTTTTCTTAGGAATTTTCATTAACTCCCATAGTTCATCTATGGCACTTTTCAACTCAATCTGCTAATGCAAACAACTCTTTTTTTCTTCACTATGCCACTGCACTCTTCTGTACTTTTCCCATTCAGCTCTAAACTGTTGAACATTTTCTTCAACTTTTCTCAACTCGATCTATGTTTTTACTTGCAAAATTGATTCAAATGTTGTCCCATATATTGCTCTAGGTATTTCTCTAGGCACTTCTCTTGATATTGTTGTAGATTTTATCCAGGACATTGCTCCAAATGATGTCCTAGATATTTCTGCCACCCTTACTTCCTTTATGCTTTTATAAGCATCTCCCTCTACAATATCCCTCTCATGCTCTCTGTCAGCAAATTTACTTTCAAAAAGTAATTTGTCTCTCAGTTTTTTGATTGGAACAGCATAGTCCCTCACACTAGTCTACATATTAGTTAACATAACTTTACTTTATCCAACTAATATCTGCTTTTGTCTCAGTCAAAACTTGAGACATTTCCATCTTATTGACTCCAATCCTTTTCAGCAAACTCTTCATCCATTCATCTTCTTCTTGACTCATCTCAAACACATCGTCAACATGCTAATCATTGACGTAATCATAAATCTCTTCCTCTTGTTCCAATACTTCTAGCCAGTACTTCAAAAATTTATTCTCTACTTGATTCCCTTCAAGCAATTCTTCAGTATGTTGCATTGTCGTGTCAGCAAAACTCTCCTCTAGCTCTATCTTGACAATCTTCAGTAATTGTCCTTCAATTCCTTGACCACTTATGTTAGTCAATTCAGTCTTGTTCAGCCCCAAGACTACTTCTTCTTCCACCAGAGACACAGTAGCCTCATCCTCATACTTATGATCTTCTTCTTCCTTGTCACTGAATAAAATTCTTTGTGACACTATCTCATCCATCTCTGTCAGAATAGAATTCTGATTTCTCACTTCTATGACAGTCCCAAAGGTCTATATATTACCCTTACTTTGGCCATCTAAACAAACCAAATCTTCTTTATCCTCAACAGAAACAAATTCTCTCTCATAAGAAATGACTGTCTCTTCCCCAATAAGATTGATGTCTTCATTGATTAAGGACTCTATAGACTCCTTCTGCTGTAATAACTCATCTATCCCTTTGTCATTGCTTGACAACACTCCCAGCTGGCCATCTACACTAACTAGATCTTCCACACTTTCATCTTTGTCTATGCATCGCTCAAGGTACTTCATCTCTTCACCAAAACTATTAAAACATAGCTTGTTTACCTGAGGTTTCCATTCACAATTAGAAACAGATTTCTCTAACAGGTTCTCCAGCAATAACATCTCCCTGTCAGCTTCTTCAAGAACAGTATATTCATGCTTGACATCTTCCTCATCTTTATGCCTTTCCTGACAACTTTCAACTTCACTTAAGACAATTTCATAAGATGGATTGTCTTCTGCATAACTTGCAAACACATTCACTTTGTCAATAGTAAACTCACAAGACTCATTGGTCTTATTTGATGACTCAATCATCAAATCTTCCTCTACCTGTTCCAAGTCTTCTACAAGACTCAAAAAATCTTCAATATTCTTTTGTTCAGCCTCCTCAAGCATAACATCTGAATGCTTGATATCCTCCTTTGTCTCTTCCAGTGTTGGGTCATCATCATGTGCCAAGTTCTCCTTGGTCTCGGCTTCCACAGTAAGCTAGAAATCATTACTTTCACTCAGTTGTGTATGTGCATGTACATGAGACTCAGCTCTCTCATCTTCTCCTAGAATAGAATGCAGAGTTTGTCCTCTTCCTTCATCTTCTATGACAATATTAGTAGATTGTCCCTCTTCATTCTTTGTACCTGTAGACATACACAAAATATTAGTTTCAAAAAATTGAGACCTCTTGGCCTCTCTTAAAGCTTCAACCTTCAAGACTTCTCTCAGACACTCTCTTTCCTTGAGCATCTCTTCTTCACATTGAGAATTCATCAGTTACTCTTCTCTCCTTTGTAGCTTATGCCACTTCACCTTTCTTTTCACAAGAAAACCACATTTGTGGTCTTCCTCCTCCTTCTGTAACAACTCCATCAATACTTTCAGATGGACTTCTATCTCAGGCTTCTCTCTCTCATACTCTTCATCACTCAACTTCCTCCATATTCCATTTTCCTTGGAATTTTCTTTCCTCTCTTTGTGGTTGCCTCCTGAACCTCTGCTATGATACTCAATAGTCATTTTTTTGAGTTTCTTTCACTCTCTATGAGTTGCACTAGCCTCTACAGTAACAGTTCTCCCTGCTACACCTTACCTCACCAAACATCCTCTGGGATTGGTCTTTTGGTAAGTACTGGTCCTCTTTCTAGAACCCTTCTGAGAAAATATCTATGCTCCTTCTAGGATTTCTCTCACAACTCATATGTATGAGAATATAATTGTCCTCTTGTACTTCAATCTTCACTTGAAATACTAGGTTCTAGCCACACTTCTGTTTTCTCTCAGAAATCTTCACTAGTTTCTTTCATCATCACCCCCAATGACTGTGATCTTATTTGTTGAGATGCTTCACTTCTGCTGCTACACCTTGTTAGAATTCCATATGCTAAGCTAGATTATTAGCATTTAATTTCAATTTCATAAAATCATATAGATAGGGTCACTGAAAGAAACAGTATCACAAGAACAACACATATTTATCTTGGGAAAACCCTAATGGGAAAAACCCAACAAAAGCTTCCTCAATATGGATGCCACAAAAGATAAAAGGTAAAACCCAAAACTGATCCTCCTCCTTCTCCAGCTATAGCTCTTTCTCTCTCTCTCTTATGCGCTACACAAGTGAGTGAGTGTGTCTCAAATGAGAGGCGCCACACTCTATTTATATTCTTTCGATCACTTGACATTTAACCCAATTATGTAGGCTCAAGTAAACTTAACTCAATTATGTAGGATCGAGTAGACATAACTGGGCTAACTTGATATAATAATATATTCCTAAGGGTATAATGACCTGAATTACAATGGAGGGTACTTCCTCATGACTCTTAGTAATTCCCCCGATAGGAACATCGGGGTACAAAGAAATACAAATGATTCTCTCGATAGGAACATCGGGGACCAATAAAATACATTTAGAATATTCTTCGAAGTTACAATAATTCAACACTCCCCCTTAATGAGAATGGTATTCCACAACAACAACAACTGTAGGAGAGTGAGGGAATCATCAACATCATCAGGGTGATACATATATAAATCACTGGAAGCTTTTCATCATCTTCAACACATAGTCTTCATCTTCAAAATTCAACAGCAGCAACACTTTGACCACTCGATCGACATCATCATTTCGATTAGCAACATCATCATCTGAACTCTCGATCAACATCATCATCATCATTATACTCTTAACTTTTGATCAGCATCATCATACTCTGAAATTTCAATCAACAACATCATCATCATCACATTTTGATCTTTCGATCAACAATCATCATCATCATCATACTCTGATCTTTCGATTAGCAACATCATCATTGTCAGCAACAACCTGCAATCCACAATACAAAGACGAAAGTCTTTGGATCACTTTTGGACTTAAATTCCAAGGATGATGCAATCCTACCACATTCTCGAGGACCGAATTCACTGGATCCGTTCTAAACAAAAGTTCAAGGATGATATAATCCTACCACATTCTCGAGTACCAAAGTCATCAGATCAGTTCTGAACAAAAGTTCAAGGATGATACAATCCTACCACATTCTCGAGTACCAAAGTCATCGGATCAGTTCTGAACAAAATTTCAAGGATAATACAATCCTACCACATTCTTTTGTACCGAATTCACCGTATCAGTTCTGAACAAAATTTCAAGGATGATACAATCCTACCACATTCTCTAGTACTAAAGTCACCAGATCCATTCTGAACAAAAGTTCAAGGATGATACAATCCTACCACATTCTCAAGGAATGAAGTCATCAGATCCATTATGAAACAAAGTTCAGGGATGATACAATTCCTCTTCATTCTCGAGGACTGAAGTCATTAGATCACTTTAGGACAAGTGTCCCGGGATGATACAATCCCACTACAACATCACTTATCCCCCTTTCGAGGAAGGTCTTTCTGAACAACACCAAGCTTGTCTCAAAAGTGTTTGAACTTTACCCGAGACAAAGAATCCCTCAACACATCAACAACTTGCTCATCAGTACTCACATACTGGAGCTTTATGTCTCTCTTTTGTATCATATCTCGTATATAGAAATACTAAATTTCTATGTGCTTCGATCTATCATGGAACGCTGGGTTCTCCGACATATTTATACAAATTTGGTTATCACATAGAATCTTAGTGGTATCCATCTCCAGGTCAAAGAGACCTGACATCAGCTTTCGAAGTCATATGGCTTCACAACTAGTATATAAACAAGCTACTATGTATTCTGCTTCGGTTGTGCTAAGAGAAATACTGGACGGTTTCTTGCTAAACCATGAAATCATAACAGGCCCCAGACAAAAGCATCCACCTGATGTGCTTTTCTTGTCTGAGACACTTCCAGCCCAATCATCATCTGTATAGCCATACAATCTGTAATCATGGTTTCCATCATAGTATAGACCAAATTCTATAGTCCCTTTCAGATATCTGAGTCACATTTTTTGCATCTATCAGGTGAACTTGTCTAGGTTGAACTAGATACTGACTCAAGGTGTTCACAGCAAAACAAATGTCTGGTATGGTATTCGTTAGATACATCAATGACTCAATAATCTGTCTGTATTGAGTCACATCCACTAACTCTGACGAGTCATCAGCTAACAACTTCAGGTTGGAATCCATGGGTGTGGCCATGGCTTTACATTCAAACATATCAAATCTTTTCAAAACTTCCACTACATACTTTCCTTGATTGAGAAAGATTCCTTCTGAGTTCTTCCATACTTCCAGACCTAGGAAATAATGCATTAGACCAAGGTCTTTCATCTCAAATTCTTCAGCGAGCTTCTTCTTACATTCTACAATATGTTTCTCATTCCCTGTCAGAAATAGATCATCCACATACAGTAATAGTATGTCAGGTTCATCTTCTATAACCTTGAAGTAAAGGTTAGGATCGGCTTTACTCTTGGAAAATCCCATTCTCGTGAGGAAACTATCTATTCTTCAATACCAAGCTCTGGGAGCTTGATTCAAACCATACAGTGCCTTCTTCAACTTGCATACATGAGTTCATCTATCTTCAACCTCAAATCCTTCTGGTTGTTCTATGTATACTTCTTCTTCAATCACACCATTTAGGAAGGATGTTTTCACATCCATCTAGTGTAAGTCCCACTTCATCATGGATGCAAGTTCCATGATGGCTCTAATTGAAGTATACCTTGCTATTGGTGCAAATGTTTCTACGTAATCAATTCCCTCTTTCTGAGAGAAACCTCTATCCAAAAATCTAGCCTTGTACTTCTCTATACTTTCGTCAGCTGTATGTTTTATCTTGTAGATCCATTTGAAGGATACTACACTCTTTCCTTCTGGTTTGGGAACTATATCCCACACATCATTCTTCATTATTGACTGATATTCTTTAGTCATTGCTTCTACCCATTCTTTCTTCTATACAACTTCTTCATAGTTTGTAGGTTCTTGATCTACAAGATCACACATCAAAGCTACATAGTTGGAAAATGTCTTGGGCTTCTTACTTACCCTTGTGAAGCCTTCAGCAGCTCCATATATTTTTTCTTCTTATATAAATTCTCTTGCCCAAGAAGGCTTTCTCTTTCATGATATCTCCATCGTAGGAGGTTCTTGTGGTTTTGTCATATCATGTTCTTCATGAGCTTCATCTTCAGGGAGGAATTTAGTCTCTACATTTCTAGGTGGTGCATCTTCCTCGTACACATCTTCATGTTGGCATTTTTTGGATCTCTTGAGAGCTAATTCTTCATCAAATTTTACATCTCTACTGATTTCCATGTGATGGAATCTAGGAATGTAAATTCTGATTGCCTTGGATACTTCACAGTATCCAACAAATATCCCCTTCTTTCCAGAAGGGTCCAACTTGGTTATTTTCTCTTTCGGTATATGAATATATACTGGACAACCAAATATTTTGAAGTGACTTACCTCAAGCTTCTTTCCTGTGAACATCTCTTCTGGATTCTTGAATCCAAGAGCACTGTGAGATATTCTATTATGTACGTAGACAGCATTTCTTGCTGGTTCTGCCCATAGATTCATTGGAATATCTTGATCATATATCATTGCCTTCACTGCCTCCATGATGGCTTTGTTCTTTATTTCCGCAACACCATTTTGTTGAGGATTGTAGGGAGTGGTTAGTTCCCTCTTGATTCTGGCATCTTTACAGAAGGATTCAAACTCTTTTGAAGTATACTCCCCGCCATTGTCTGATCGGAGTGTCTTGATTCTCTTGTCTGAAAGATTCTCTATCAAGGCTTTGAATTCCTTGAATTTCTCAAACACTTCACTCTTTGCTTTCAAGAAGTATATCCAAGTCTTTCTTGAATAGTCATCAATAAATGTAATATAATATTCAAAGCCACTTAAATATGTGGAGGACAACGAACCACACACATCTGAATGAATCAATTCCAACGTACCTTTTGTTTTTGTTTCACTCTTCGAAAATGGATTCTTGATGTTCTTCCCATTCGTACATCCCTTGCAAATGCCTTCATGTTTGATCTTCAAGTCTGGTAGTCCCGTCACTACTTTGTTCACATGAGGTAGTGCCTTGTAATTGATGTGGGAAATCCTTCTATGCCATAGTTCACTAGGGTTAGTGGACTCATGAACAAGGGTTGTTTCTGAATGTCCCTTGAGTTTATATAGGCCTCCTTCTTCTTCACCGATAACAACTGCATCTTCAATTTTCTTTCCTTTGAGCCACATGAGTACTTGGCCATCTATGAATGAAACTTTGAATCCTTTCTTATCTAAATCTGAGATAGAAAGTATATTCTTCTTTAGACCAGGTATATACAATACTTCTTTCATCTTCAGGGGATTTCCTGAATCAAGCTTGTAGCTTCCTTCCCCAATTCCTTTGATCAGATATTGATAGTTATCTTCTAGAGATAGTTTCTAAGGAGAGATCTTTTCTTCAAGTCTTGACAGGTTTTTCTTTTGTCCCATCATGTGCTTTGAAGGATCATTATCAATAAGCCAAGTGTCCTCTCCAAGTGCTATAGATCTAGAGAGTGCAGAAAATAGTACATACTCTTCTGCATCCTCTTCTCTTGCTTGCTTTCTTGGAGGTCCTTCCTCCTCTTCATCCTCATCTTCAGCTAGATGAGCATGATGTATTTTGTTGTTTTTGATCATATTCTTATATTCATGTCTCTTCATAGGACAATTTATGGCAATGTGTCCTATCTTATCACAATGAAAACATTGAAATCCAGAGTAGTCCTTACTTGGAGGACTTTCTCTTGTTATTTGGATTCTTCTGGGAGGTTAAGACTCCTTGTGGTTTCTCTTCTTGAATTTAGGTTGACTTCTTCTTCTTTTGGTATGAGTGGATAGAGCTTGATCATCTTCCTTCAATAGAGCTTCTCTGTTTGCCACTCTAGTCTCCTCTTGAATACAATCTTCCCATACAAAATCAAACTTCAAGCTTTCCTTCCTGGCACACATCATCTGGATGAATGACTCCCAGGGTCTAGTGAGACCATTGAGGGCAGTCATAACCAACTCATCTTCATCAAGTTTGTCTCCAATGGCTTCTAGTTTTTCCTTGAACTGGGAGACCCTTGTGAAGTAGTCCTGGATGGATTCTCCATGACTCATCTTGGTGCTCTTCAACTGAGCTCTTAGATTCATCTTTCTGTTGATTTTCTTCCTTCGTACATTATTGCTAAGGAATCATACATTTCTTTTGGATTCTTCTTGGATGACACTTGAGAGATCAAGTGATCCTTGATGGAATCAACAATAATTCTTTGTGCCCTGATCATATCCTTTCTGTGCTTCTCTTTAGCTTCAGCCTCTTCAGGTTATGAAACTTCATCCTTGATATATTTCTCAAGATCAATCTCCTTGAGAATGAGACCAATTCTGTATTTCCATGCTCTGCAATTCTCTATGCCTTCTAGCTTTCCCTCAAGCTTGGTGCTTGGGGCCATCTTGATAGGAGATTACAAAAATTGAAAATATGGCAAATGAGAAACTGATATTACTAGAATATGAGCTTGACTAAGGTGATTTGATTTGTGTGCTTGGTTTTTGGAGATCTGAAGTCTTCACCTTTCAAATCTGACTTGCGAGATCCAGCACTGCAGCTTCTAGCAATTTTCTAGTTCACCGGATTTCTGCAGTTTTCTGGTGTATTGTCAAACTAGGGTTTGACTTTCCAGGAGATATGCTCCTCCAAAAAATTTCATACTAGGCTCAGAATATGCGCTCTAGGAGGGCACAACTTTCCATGCAATTAGTTCTTCAAAACTTGAATTTTTTTTTAAACTCTAATTTCTTGTCGGGGAGAGAGAGGGATTTTTCACCTTGTGAAAGTTGTCATATTCAAGTTAGCTCTGATACCATGTTAGAATTCCATATGCTAAGCTAGATTATCAGCATTTAATTTCAATTTCATAAAAGCGTATAGAGAGGATCACTGAAAGAAACAATATCACAAGAACAACACAGATTTATCCTAGGAAAAACCTAGCAAAAGCTTCCTCAATATAGATGCCCCAAAATATAAAAGGTAAAACCCAAGACTGATCCTTCTACTTCTCCAGCTACAGCTCTTTCTCTCTCTCTCTTATGCGCTAAACAAGTGAGTGTGTGTGTCTCAAATGAGAGGCACCACACTCTATTTATATTCTTTCGATCACTTGACATTTAACCCAATTATGTAGGCTCGAGTAAACTTAACTCAGTTACGTGGGATCGAGTAGACATAACTGGGATAACTTAATATAATAATATATTATGGAGGGCACTAATGATCGAACTTACAATGGAGGGGAATTCCTCATGACTCTTAGTAATTCTCATGATAGGAACATCGAGGTACAAAGAAATACAAATGATTCTCCCAATAGGAACATTGGGGACCAATAAAATACATTTAGAATATTCTTCTAAGTTACAATAATTCAACACCCCTTGTATGCATACACTCCTCCCAAAGTAGATATCCATGCCTACAACTTACTGCTCAGTCTACAAGCCTCTTCTCCACTTTCATACAAACTCTTCTTCTCATACTGCTACTGGTATGTCTTCTCATCATCATAGAACACCTTCTTGTTCTCACGTTCTTTCTCTCTTCACCAGAGTAAACTTACCCTCTTCCCTCATGCGTCACTGCACTTATCCTCATTACCTTCATAAATTATGTGTTCACCTATGATCTACTTCTGTCATGACCTCTTACTCTGTCTACGCGTGCAACCATCCTCTAGCACTAAGCCTCTGCAGCAACAGTTCTCTTGCACACTGCTACAACTTACCTCACCAAGCCCTTTCTCTGTACTTGGTCTTTTGGTAACGTTGGTTCTCTATCTAGAACCTCTTGAGAACTCTTCGTTGCTCTTTCAGGATTCTATAGCTATGCTTCTCCCTCACACGTGCATATCCTTCACAAGAGATTTTGCATCAATTACTCACTCCCTTGGACAATTCTACCCACAATCATAAGTGTGGAATCACCCAACAACTTCTACCCAGCCATACCTGGAAGTTGCTTCTATTTTCCAACACACAGGAAATATTTTCCCACTCTAATACCAAAATTGGTGCAGGTGGATCAATCACAACCAACCCCAACCAACACCTCTAGGATCTAGTGGCTCCTACACTGAGCAGGACTGCCAAATTTAGCTTAATGGCCAAATTCTGCGCTAAAATTGACTCCTCACAATTTTTCCTCCACAATTGCCTTCCCACAACTCTGTTTCCACAACAGAGTTTTTGCAGTCGGGTTGCGGGATGCAGGATGTCAAACACCCAATGTTGCGCTCCACAACTTTCTTTTCGTAACGTCCTTCCCGCAATCGGGTTGCGGGATGCGGGATGTCAATTATCCAAATTGTTCCCCTGCAACTTTCCTTCCCACAATTCTGTTTCTACAACGGCTTTTCTGCAAGTGGGTTGCAGGATGCGGGATGCTGGATGCCAACTTTCCAAGTTGCTTCATCGCAACTTTTTCTCCACAATTCTCTTAACCCTTAGATCTTTTCGACCTTCACTCCGACCGTTGATCTACTTTTGGTGCGGACCTCTTAGATCTCTGCAGATCTGTTAACTTCCTCGCAACTTCTGTTGCAAGCTTCTTCTAAACTATCAGATCTTTAGCTGTGGACTCAATCTCGACCGTTCATTCTCTACAAACTTGTCAATGGCAGAAAATATATGGGTTGCGTTGATTGATCATGGAATTGATCAATCCATCCTACAATATTCCCAATTCTTTAGCCTAACACACTTATGCATGCATCTACATTCTGCTTCATCTATTCAAGCACAAAATTGATGCGTGAATTCAACAACTTCACAGAAATACCTAATGTTTAGGAAAATGCCGAAGTCGGATCTGTAAGATACACAGTTCAACACAGTACATTCATAAAGGCTAACAACCCTATAAACACACGGTTAATCCTTCTATTAAGAAATAAAAGGAAAATGCACATAGCTTGGATCTCTCTTCTTCCGATATTTCAAAATATTTACAAGTAGGAACCAGACACAAGTCTGTCCTCTTCTCTACAACTCAGAATTCTAAATGCTGAAGAGAAAAACCCCCTCTACTTCTCTACTCTGCCTATTTAACCTAAAATGTTAACTCCTACTCTGAGTGGTCCTACAACCAAAACAAACCACTACCGTACATTCTGAAACGTCCCTGTCCAAATAGCTTGTGGCTTGATCTCCACGCAAGGAGTCATGATCTGCCATCATGCCTATCGCTTGCTAACAAACTATGACTCATTAGACAACTAAAAAGATTCCTCAGCATGTGACCAACTCATCACATTGCTGGCATGCCACTATACCCCCGCAGCATGAATCACTAGTACTAACACCTATCATATTAGATCTGCTATCCTATCTAGACTTGCTAGGAAATAAAATACTTTACATGAAAGTTTACAATTGTTTTACAATGAACCCTTCCTTGGGCAGTTGTCAAGACCTTAGGGTCTGACCAGAAATTTAGCAGTTGGCCTTGAGAGATAATGTTCCTGCATCACAACTACTCCCTTGGATCTACAACAAATTTTGGATCAATATGCAAGTGTTTTTGTTGAGCCAGTGGGATTTCACCTTCCTGGAAGCGTCCCTCCCAACATCAAGCCCTATCGCTATCAGTTTAACCACAATACAGAGATTAAGATGCTTGTTCAATACTTACTGAAGCAAGGTATTATTTGCCCTAGTACCAGTTCCTTCTCTTCACCCGTTCTTCTTGTCCAAAAAAAGGATGGGTCACAACGCCTTTGCATTGACTTTCAAGTACTGAATCACATCACAATTAAGGATAAGTTCCCAATTCCTGTTGTTGATGAGCTTCATGGTGCTCATTTTTTCTCCAAGTTGGATCTTCATTCGAGGTATCACGAAATTCGGGTTCATGAGAATGACATCCCTAAAACAAACTTCTGCACACATGATAGCCACTATGAATTTTTGGTCATGCCATTTGGCCTCACGAATGCTCCCTCCACATTCCAAGCATTGATGAATAAAATATTCTGTCCCTACTTGCACAACTTCATTATGGTATTCTTTGATGATATCCTCATCTATAGTAAAACATGGGATGAGCATCTCCAACATTTGGATCTTGTACTGCAACTTTTATGTGATCATCATATACGTTCCAACCAGTCTAAATGTGTTTTTGGGCAGAAGGAAGTAGAGTATCTCTGGCATATTGTTTCATCCCAAGGGGTTCATGTAGATCCTACCAAAATAGATTCCATGAAAAATTGGCTGCGTCCTCACACCCTGAAGATCCTTCGTGGGTTTTTGGGACTGACTGGATACTACTGCAAGTTTGTCAAAGACTATGGGAAGATTGCAGCTCCATTAGCAACTCTACTGAAAAAGGATGCTTTTACATGGACACATGTT
Organism: Pseudotsuga menziesii; assembly: GCA_001517045.1. Taxonomy (NCBI): domain Eukaryota; kingdom Viridiplantae; phylum Streptophyta; class Pinopsida; order Pinales; family Pinaceae; genus Pseudotsuga; species Pseudotsuga menziesii. Next base: position 127,291 of record LPNX010602497.1, on the reverse strand, counting down.
GCTGAGTGTGCATTTGACAAACTGAAATAGGCTATGTGTACCACACATGTTCTAACTATGCCTGATTTTTCCAAGCCCTTCACTATTGAGAATGATGCTTGCAACAATGGACTTGGTGTCATCCTCCTTCAAGATGAACATCCCATTGCGATCACCAGCAAATCCCTTTTCGGTAAGAAGGAAATGATGGCTATTTTTCATGCAGTAAGAAGTGGCGGCCACACCTCTTAGGGAATCATTTCTGCATCAAGACTTATCACCAAAGCCTAAAATATTTCCTGGAACAACGGGTCTCATCCCCAACACAACATAAATGGGTTAGCAGACTCATGGGTTATGACTATAAGATCACTTACAAGAAGGGTAAGGACAATATTGTGGCGGATGCTCTTTCCCACACATTTGATGACCATGTTTCTCTTTCAACTATTTCTATGCCTATTCCAAATTGGTTACACTCTGCTCAACAAGGCTATGTCAATGACTCTACATTATTTGAAATCATCCAACAATTGATCAGTAACCCTTCCGTTGTACCACATTAGTCTTGGGTTGGTTCTTCTTTGAGATACAAGGGTCATCTGGTGCTTCCCTAGAGCACAGATCTTAAACATGCGGTCTTCTATGAATTCCATGCTTGTCCATTGGCTGGGCACTCTGGGTTCCTCAAAACGTATGAGCGGGCATGACATAACTTCTTTTGGAAGGGAATGTAACGAGACATTCAATAGATGATTTCTGAATGTGCTTCCTGTCAGCGCCACAAGAGTGAAGCTACACTTCTTCCTGGATTGCTCGAACCTTTTCCCATCCCTATAAGGACTTGGACAAATATTTCGATGGATTTCATTGAAGGGATCCCTAAATCTGGAGGGAATACCATAATCTTGGTTGTGGTTGACCGACTCTCCAAATATAGTCATTTTTGTGCTCTCAACCATCCCTATACTGCCTCCTCAGTCGCTCAAATTTTCATGGAATAGATATTTCGTCTTCATGGAATCCCTTCTTCCATTGTCTCAGACCGCGACGCAACTTTCACAAGTCATTTTTGGACAGAACTATTTTGACTCACTGGCACCAAGTTGAATATGAGTTCAGGATATCACCCAAAAATATATGGTCAAACTGAATTCATCAACAAATGTTTGGAAACTTATCTTCGTTGCTTCATCTCTGAACAACAACATCAATGGGAAAAGTGGCTTCATCTCGTTGAATCGTGGTACAATACTTCATACCATACGACATCTAAAATGACTCCATATGAAGCAGTTTATGGTTTGGCACCTTCAATACTCCTTCCATACACCAGGCATTTGACATGTTGGAATATCTTTCAGAGTGGTGTGTTCTGAACTAGTAGATGGTAGCTAGTGCTCAATCTTAAAGTTTTAATGTATTGTCATTGATGGAAATCTGCTATAAAGAGAAGGGGAACTGATGTCAAATGGATGTGGCAATCTATTGAAAAAGAGGAAGGCACGCAGGTATCAATGGAGAAAATCGAACAGTGGGAGGTGCTACAAATTCAGAATAAATCGGAAATCGGAAAAACTCTTAATCCTGTTGAGCAGGGGGGAAAAACTCTTAATCGGAAATTGGAAGATATTTACATCAGAAGCTGAATGACTTTCCCAGCCACAACGGCGGAAAAGCAAAGGATAAAGATGTGCGACTAAAAGACTGATAAGCATCGGCAGTCAGAGCGTTTTTGACTTCGGACGTGGAGTTGCTTTGGGAGCCGCAACGGCGGAAGCAACAAAGACAAGTCATCCAAAGCAATCAGAAGTTGGAAGATATTTACATCGGAAGCTGAATGACTTTCCCAGCCGTAACGGTGGAAAAGGAAAGGTTAAAGACGCGCGCGACTAAAAGAATGATAAGCATCGGCAGTCGAAACGCTTTGGACTTCGGACACGTAGTTGCTTTGGGAGCCGCAATGGTGGAAGCATAGTGTATTTCTCATCCGCAATAGCGGAAGTCCACAACTTAACAATTAGCCGACTAAGGAAAATACATCGGAGAAGAATACCGAGACTGAAGCCGATTAGCTTTCCGCAACGGCGGGAGTATAAGAAAGTAAACTTATGATGAATTTAAACAAGTAGCGGCTCAACTCCAGCATTGGAGACGGTCTTTCTGAAGAATCACAAGATGTCTATCTTTCAAGCAATTGATGACCAAAACCGCAGAAGGAGATGAACAACACAGATGGCTTAATGAGCAGAGGAAGTCTCCATATTCAGAATCGAGCCCAGGGCTCTTTGAACTGGAAGCAGTGGAACATGAAGAGTCTAGCACAGTGGAATGCAGAGAGTCATGCAAGCTGGGTATTCGAAGGGTCTTTCAGTTAGAGATGTTGAGAATCTATGGTATTCGTGGAATGTGAATCGTTTTTGTACAGATCAGCTTTCGTCCGTAACCGTTTGTGTAATGAATGGAGAGAATGAGAACCGACTGAAATATATATATATTATAGCAAGCAAAAATGGTGTGAGCTGTTTTTTAGAGGAGAGTAATGGTGTGCAGAGAGGGCAGAGCAGCAGAGCAGAGGAACTGAAGAATGTGCTGAACAGTTGAACAGAACAAAGGAGCAGAGAGCTGATGTTGAACAGAGCAGAGTGGTTTGGTAAGCAGAGACATATCTGTATTGTTGCATTTTTATTCTATTAGAAAGTCTAGCAAATAAGGGAGGTAGGGAGGTGCTAGGGGAGACTTTATGTCTCTGTCTGCAAGTGGGTGCTTGTAGTAATTGAAGATTGGTGTCTTTACCCAGTTGGTGCTGGGTCACAGTGAGAGTTGATGCTCTCAACAAGTTGGTGCTTGCATCTAGAGGTTGCAGCCTCTTTGAGTCGGTGCTCAAATAAGAAGTGATGTATAGCCATTGAAGCCTTTGACATCATAAGAAGAAGAGGTTTTTCCCTTATGGGTTTCTTCGTGAAATATCTGTGTATCATATATGTGATTAAATGTTGTGATTGAATGTTGTGTTTTATGTTATCTGCTCTTATGTTTATAACTCTGAATTCATAGCAAAGATTGACTGCCATAAAGGTTATTGATTCTAAGTTAAATGAAGTATATTGGTAACAAATCTTAACTAACTGATTCACCCCCATGTGTAATTGCATGCATCAAAGGATTTTTTGATTATACTATTTCTATGCATTTCTAGTATGATGGAGGTGTTCCATTATGTCCATAGTATTTCTTTCAATCCGAAATTAGTTTCCTTTCTCTCAAAAAGGTTTTTGTTTTCCCAAGATATGGTCATTTTATCAAATCCAAAGGTATAGTGTTTATATTTAGGGGTTTGGTTTATCTATCTCACATTGTTTCATATTCTAGTTTGGTTTTCTATTTTAATCCCAATTTTCTATATGTTTGGTCTACATGTGCTCTTTATCATGCATTCTCTGTGAACTCAACAAATCCGAATTAGAGTGGAAAGGGTTTTCTTTATTATGTATGGTCTTTTTTGTGCTCTTTGTGTGAACTTAACAAACATTAAATAGAGAGAAAAATGCATTTTTCAGGTAATCTAACCAAGATCTGACCCAAAATTTGAGAAGATTTGTTTTCAAAAATCCAGTTTTTGTATGTGCGTGGTTCTGTACAAGTGTTTTGCAGGCCAAAAACAAGGCTTCTTTGGGTAGACACTCTCACCACCACCACCACTAAAAACAAGAATACATCCATTCTCCTTTATGATATTCTTATATCCTTTTTTTAACTCATTTGGTTGAAAGTTACTTTATTATGTAAGAGGTCTTGAGTTCAAGTTTTTTTTAAGTTAATTTTTGTAAAAGTTCATGCAACGTATAAAACAACTTCATTGTAAAAGTGCTTATCACTTGTTTTATAAAAGTGGGTCACTTATTTTAAAAAGTAATTTATTTGTAAAAGTGAGCTTATAGAAAAAGTTAGTGAAGGGAGGGAATTATCTATTACTCAATAACACCATCACCATGTGGATCAACCTCTGCCTCATTAGAGGAAATTTGGGGTCTAAAATGGGCCTTATAAGAAAACGAGCCATTTATGCATTGAAATCGAATAACCAATATAATTTGAAGAAAATGAGTCAACCATAATGGTTGACTTGGCATATTTGTCATAAAAATACTACTTTTGTTTTCGTATTTTCAACTGCTCTCCCTGTGGTTTTCCTCAAATTTCAAACAAGAGCACTTGTTGGATTTAGAATTCAATTTTTCATCCAAGGAGTACACACACTGCATACTTTTGATCGACCTCGCCCTATGAAAAATTGAGTAATATATTGAAAAAGTGTGTTACTTTCAAGTAACACGTTTTCTAAATGTATTTTTCATTTTTTGTCGGGTAGGGTTCAACAAAAAGTATTTAGTGGGGGTACTTTTTTGGATGTGGAATTGAATTTTGTACTACCAACGAGTGCTCCCGCTCAAAATTTGAGTAAAACCACAGGGAGATAAGTTGAAAATATGAAAACACGAAGTAATTTTTGTGTCTTTCCTTCAAAATTTATAATATTATTATTATTTTAACTATTGTTTTATTATTCTCCTTAGGAGGCCATTCTAGACCTTAAAATTCCTCTACCACATGGCTCCTTGATTCCTTTTTATCCCTTTTTTAAGGCATAACTTTGACGTCCATAGTCATTTTTAATGTTATTTTTATTTAACTACCTACTTTTTGAGATCTTTGCATATTAATCTTGAGTTTTTATTCTTTAAGTCCTTTTATCTACATATTATAATATGGCTAGTCCAAGTGATCTTCTCCTTACCAATTCCAACTACTTATCTTGCAAAAGTTCATATGGAGGATGACTTACAAAGTAAGGGACTTTGGTGCTTTACCTTGTGAAAATAAATTCCCCCCATCGATGCCACAAAGAAACAAAATGGGATAATAAAATTGATGAAGCATGTGGATTACTTAAGATGTTCATCTATAATAACTTATGATTTCACCTTCAAGGAATTGACCAACAAGGTGCGGCTTGGACAAATTTGGAAACAATATTTGGTACACATAGTGATATTTGATCTCACCAACTTGAAAATCAGTTAGTTGCTTTAAAACCAAGTGTTTTTTCTTTCATTGAAGAATATTTATAAAAATTTAAAACCCTTAAACTCTTAATTGGAAAACATAAGATATCTAAGCCAGATATCCAATGTATTTATGTTATACTATTTAAGCTTAGCATTCCCTATTCTATTTCTATATCTACTTTTCACTCCACTAGATAAACTCTACGCTCTACCTACATATATCCTACTCTTGAAGACTTTTGTAATTCTTTAATTAGAGAGAAAGATAAGCTCTTGCATCTTGGAGTGATCAACGTTGTTGGTACATCTAGCAAAGCCTTGGAGGCACAACATAAGGATAAATTCAAGCATCCAAGGAAGAAACAACCTCACAATAATAAGAAAAACAAGGGTCCCAAACCCTCTTGACAAGCTCCTACACCCAATGGTGATAAAGGAACTATAGCAAAAGGTAAGAAGACTAGAATTGTAGTTTTTGTGGGAGAGATGATCATCTGGAATACAAATGTTTTTGGAAAATGGAACCCTTAGAAGTAGCTATTAAGAAGCACAACATCAATATTGATTCTTCTTCTAACTCGTCTTCTCATGGGCATGCACTTTATGCTTCTGGTTTTTCTTTGAATGCATCATCTACTTCATATTCTAATTAATTTCTCATTGATTCTGGAGCCTCTTGTCATATGACTAAGGATAAAGCCATTTTTTCTTTTCTAAATGAATGTAATGCCAAACACATATTTGTTGGTGATGATAAATTTCTTAATGTTATAGGGGCTCACATAGTTTAGCTAGATTATGTCCTATTCAAAGATGTATTATGTGTTCTGAATCTTTCCTAAAATATTTTTCCAGTCTATGCGAACACACATTTTGGTAAAGGTAAGGCTATAGAGTTTTCATATCACCAAGTTGTAATCAAGGATTTAATATATCCTAAGCATATCCTAGCAATTGAAATTGTTGATGACATTGCAAAGTTGTATAGATTTGACAGCTTTGGGTCATCTTTTTTTCCATCAATTTTTATTGCTCATAGCCATGAATTTAGCAAACCTTGGCATGAGTGATTTGGTCATATAAATTTTTTCTCATTGCACCAACTATGTAATTAAAAAATGGTGGTTGGTCTTCCTCTCGTTTCTCGTAGAGATGGTGTTTCTCCCAGGTGTGTTATTAGCAAACATTATCTTGTCAGTTTTGAAAAATGTGCCTCTTAGCATGCCTTGTCTCCCTTGTAGCTTGCTCACAATGATTTGTGGCATCCACTTCCTTTTGCTTCTTTCTCTAGATTCAAACACCTCTTAGGTTTCATTGATGACTTCTCCAGACACAATTAGGTTTACTTCTTAAAACTTAAGAGTGAATTTTTTGACATGATTTTGGCCTACAAGGACCTTGTATAAAAACAATTAGGACATTAAATACATAATTTAAGAAAGGACAATCGAGTCAAATATGTAAACAACAAATTTAAAGGTCGCTCTAGCCACAACTCTCAAGTTCTTAAGGGTGTCACTCAAATTGACATCGTCATTGGATGAGAATGTTTTGAGAAACATCCAATTGTCATTTCTACAAATTTAGGGTCGGAATATAAAGAAAAATGATAAATGTCGTCTAATATACTAATGAAGGGTTACCAACCTTTGAAATAATAGCAAAACAATGACTTGATGAGAAAGGGAGAAACACAAACCTATGTGCTCAACATTTTGACATTTGAAACATTTTGTAATGATTCAATCTGCCTTCCAAAAATGTGTAGCTCAAATGGGATTAAAGAGATGAATGGAGGTGAAATAAAGGTTTCTAAGTATAGGAACATGTGTAATTGAGCTCCTCCTCTTGCATCATGCACATTGTTCTTGAAATTATCCATTCCTTCCTCTCAATTTTTATAGAAATATTTTTGGCAGGATGCATAAAAGGTATGGAAGAGATGGACAACATCACTCGCAACAATGAAAAAAAAACCAACGATATATCTCTAACAGAGTGAGCTTCCCTAGTTTCGTGCAATATTGTTCTCCAGTTGCTAGGGCCATAGATTCTCATATGTGGCAGAGATTCACCATGATCTACTACTTCACAATGCTCGACATTCTAGTGTTGGGGCTCCGACCTTAAGGGTCCTTAGTTTTGGCAACTCCGCGGTTTTCGTGCGAAGATTGTAAGCGAAGTTGCTGTCCAAAATAGTCTTAGGGGTTTCGGGGTTGGGTCGAAGCCCCTCTTTTTGTAATTAACCCAGGGTTTAAACCCATGGTTTTTGGGTGCCCATGGTTTAAGCCCATGGTATTGTAATAGTGCACTTGTATAAATAGGCACTTATGTAAAGGAGTCAGGTTAGGTCTTTGATGATTTATCTTATGATGATAATTTGATGCGAAGAAGCTAAGGCCTATTTTAGGGTTTTTGTAAGAAGGATAAGTCCCAGCTGAGTGCATGGACGACCTCTGCAGCTGTGTGCGTAGAGGGTTTTGTAAGAAAGGTTCTGCAGCTAAGTGCGCAGATCTGCGGCCAAGTGCGCAGCTTTGGGTGATCGGAGAGATCTGCAGCTGAGTGCGCAGATCAGAACTGTGTGTTTGTAAAGAGTTGAATATAAACGCAGTTCTGTGGACGTAGCCCCTACACTGGGGGTGAACCATGTATATCTTTTGTTGTGGTGGTTCTTTTATGTGTTTCTGTTATATTTTTATGCATTTGATAATTAGGTGAATGATAAGTAAGATATATTGCTAAGAGCTAACTTCGCTGTGAACTCCCAGTTAAGGGTTAAGCAAGAACTGTCTTTTATCTAAACCACGAAGCTATTTAAGTGAATGTCAAAGCTATTTATTGCATAAATATTATTTGTTAATACTAAAGGTACAATAATATCCCTCTTGCGCCTGCAGAAACCTGATTCTGCGGCACCCCATAGCTGTTTCGGGTGAGACTGCAACATGTTCGCAGGTTGTTGCCGAAAGGGCCAACACTGTGGGTCTGTTTGTTGGTTGGAAGATAAAAGTAAGAACCCAGGTCTACCCTAAGCACCAACAAATTGGTTCCGTTGCCGGCTGAACCAGTATCTGCTTCAAGAGGGATCTACGTCGTACCTAGAGGGACATGTTTTGGAGACCCTCAGTAAAAGAAATCGGTGACTGGATTGAAGATACCTATCTGAAATTTGCTGAACAAGAAAATAAGGATCCTCGTCGTAGCTCAGACGACTTCTTACAAAGGTACTTTTTTTTTATATTCATGAAATTTTCTTTGCTAGTATCCACATAGAATTGCACCAGTGGTTATCCAGGTTGACAGAAAGAAAGAAAAACTTCAAGGAAGATCAGTTTCCTTCCTGGACCTCGGAAAGAATTACGTTGTTGAAAAGGGTGAACAACGCGGTGTCAAGAGCTGTTGACTTTTGGACAACGCGAACCCTTGAAGCATTTGTGACGGAGTTTGTCATCGACACACATTCTTCTTTCAGCGAAGCAGAAAGACAGTTTTTCAAAGGACCAAGGGGTAAGTACCTAAATTCATTAAGTTTAAAAATTAAAATGCTCTTGGCTGAGAAAGGCATATTGCTTATTGAGTCAGATTGCTATATTTATTGCTACTAACCTATGTTTGGAAGTGAAAGTGACTTTGAAGAGCAAAGTGGTTTGCTGCGAAGCGGTAAAAGATACAAGAGAACTTTTGGATCCTATACCCTAGTCCAGAATACCTATTATACCTCATTGAGTCCAGAAGATTCTGAATCTGAAGAAACCCCTTTTGTTAGAAACGCCCCTATAACTTCGCAGCGAAGATCTGTTCTCCCTGAGAACCTGTCGCAGTCTGAAAGTAACCCTAGCCCGAGTAGTCCTGTCGTAGGTCAGTCTACCTCAGAAAATTCCCTTCCTCCTGTTACCAATCGTCCCCCTCCTCCTCCCCCTCCTCCCCCCCCTAGATCCACTATGGCCCATGTGAATGATGATATCAAACTCCCAGTCTTTAAAGGAACTGGATCAAAGGATCCAGAGCAGTTTTGGTTCTTATGCGAAGCTATTTGGACTGCTAAGAATATTATGGATCAGAATACAAGAAGAGCGTAGCTGGTCACTTCTTTCAGAAACCGCGCTTTGACTTGGTTTATGAAGTTTTCTAGTACTCAGAACCATGTCTTGGCTGATATTAAAACGAAAATGATCAAAGAGTTCAAGAAGCCTAAATCAGAGTCACAGTGTATAACTGAACTGAAAGAAATTCAACAGAAGCGAGGTGAATCAGTTTGGGACTTTGATCAGAGGTTCAAAGTCCTATTGGATCAAGTTAGCTTCACTATTGGACTAGAACAACATAAAGAGTGGTTCATCGCAGCACTGTTGCATCATATCAGGACTCCGCTTATGCAACAGAAGGTTGTTGATTAGCAAGAGGCTTTGGAAATTGCCATGAAACTTGAAACAGCTCCTGTCGGAGATAATTCTGGCATAGCCCAAATACAAGCATAGTTGGCAGAAATGGCTTTGGAGCTTCGCGACATGAAGAAGGGGAAATCTATTCGCGAAAAGGTTTGGTGTACATGATATAGGACAGAAGGTCATGACAAAGAACAGTGTCCTGCATTAAGGAACTATCTGAATACCGGTGCGCCAAATCCATTTAACCCTACTATCCTATATTGTGAGATCTATAGAACAACTGGCCAGCATCGACCTGAAGATTGCTACCTGCTGCAGAGATATGTTCAAGAACCTAAGAATCCCTACTGCAAGTTCTGTAAGTCAGTTGGACACAACGAAGATGAATGTCGCAGCTTTGACCTCGTGAGAGAGCGAACCTATGATGCTTATAGGGTGCAACCCGATGCACAAGGAAACGATGGATATGGTTACCGGGGTAGTACATCAGGTCGAGGTAATTTCAGCGGTCATGGTTGTGGTGGTATGCCTGGAAGAGGTCGAAGCCAGGTTATTTGGTATAACTGTAATCAGGCAGGACATCTAGTTAGAGACTATCAGAACCCAACTACGACATGCCGATATTGCAGAGCAGTCGATCATGTGATTGAGCAATGCCCACAGTTGATAGCCAAGATACAAGAAAGAAATGGTGCTACAACTCAGAATGTTCAAATGATTGTTGTAGAGAAAAGACATGTCCCAACCCTTAACGTTGTTACCAGGAGCGGAGCTACGACACAAGTGCCGAATAAGGAGAAACAGCCTGACAAGGCTTGGGTCCGGAAAGACCCCAGAGAAAATTCCAGCCTTCGATGTTGAAAGAGAAAAAGGAACATTTATGGAAGCTAAAAAAGACTTTATTGATCCAAGACCATCAGTAGCAACTACACAACAACATCAACAACAGTTATAGCCCCAAGAAGCTTCGTCGGATCAAGTAAGTACCCTGACATCATTTTTGCAGAGTTGTATGAAGCTCTTAAGAAACCAGAATGCTTTGAATGAGTTACAGAAAGTTATTGCATCTTGCGAACCTCAGCGAAGCTCTGGTAAGGAAAAAACTGTTAATAGAGTTAGAAGGACTGGAAGAGAAATGAGATTGCATGCTCAGGTGGGCGATTATGACATGACTGATATCATTTTAGATGTGGGATCAGAAGTGAATGTCCTAACCAGGAAGACTTGGGAAAAAATGGGAAAACCTACGCTGGAATGGTCCCCTATACAGTTGAGATTAGCCAATCAGCAGAAGATTGTACCCTTGGGAAGATTCCCTAGTGTACCAGTAGATATAGATGGAGTCAGTACCTTAGCAGATTTTGAAGTCATTGAAATAATTGATGATAGTAACCCCTATCCATCCTTGCTAGGAATTGAATGGGCAATAGACAATGATGCAGTAATCAACCTTAAGAATAGACAGATGACTTTTGAAGGAAAAGGCTTGAGAGTCATAGTACCGTTGGACCCTTCTCAAGGAGAAAGGTACACAGAGCCAGTCAGAGATGGAGATCAGGATGTTTTGGATCATATCTACAACATTACAGCTAAAGAAGAATACTATGCTAACCCTACTACCGAAGGTATAACGGACTGGCAGTGTGACAGTTCTTGCATGACTGATTCAGACGAAGGCCTAGAGAATTGGCAGAATAGGCTTTATGAACTACATGGACATCGATGTGCAAGAATTACCAAGTCTCTCAGATGGCTTGGTTCATAGACAAGAATCTTACCTACTTTTGATGGCTTGACAGACCCAGAAGATTTTATTGTACAATTCATAGAGCAAGTACCAGATTCACAGAAAATGGAGACTCTAGATTCAGCATTCAAAGCCACAGCTGCCAGATGGTGGAATGGTTATAAAAAGTATATTCACACTTGGGGAGCCTATCAAAATTTTCTTCGCCTGAGATTCATGGACCAATCTCAGGAGGTGCAAAGCAGATTTAATGGTAAGACTAGGCCTCAGGAACATTTGGAGCAGTGTTATGAAGCATGGAAGCATGTACCTTGTGAAGAATGGGTACATAGGTTTGTACACACTCTGGAACCTGTAGCAAAGAACTGGTATGCGGAGGTGGAGCTTCGCCATGGTACTGTAAGTTGGGATAGTCTTGTTGATAGTTTTGTGCTTACATTTTCTATTAATGAGGTTTGTCCTACTTTGGACGCAGCTATTAGGTTGATCCATACTACGGTGTTTGATGATAAAGAAATAGCCGACTACCAACCTGATTGGAAGGAACAAGAAGCTAATGCAGTAGAATGTTATAACCTCACCATTGATGAAGACGATGACCCTCGCAACATTAATATCCTTGAGTCAGAAGGACACTGCGAAGTACATGGACCAGTAGTCAAAGCACCCGAAGTAACTCAGCCCTTAAAGACAAGGAAAGTAAACATTGGATCAAAGGAAATGCCTAAGTACGCTACCATTGGAGATTATTAGGATGAAGAAATGGTGAGCAAAGTGACTGAACTTCTCCATGAGTATCAGGACTTATTCTCGTCAAAGTTCTCAGAAATGAAAGGTATCCTTGGTGATATAGGAGTGATAAAAATCCCTTTGAAAGCTGGTGTGAAGCCTGTGAAGCAGCGCCCTTATAGGTTGAACCCTAAGTATAAAGAAAAAGTCAGGGTGGAGCTAGATAAGATGCTCACTGCAGGAATCATAGAGGCTGTGGAAGACATTCTGTCGCGGGTCGACGCTCGAAGCTCTGTCGAAGCCGGTGTCGAGAAGTGTCGAAGGACCTTATTGTGGCGTAGCCAAAGTTACTGGTTGTGCCGAAGAAGGAAAGGTGCGTCAGAGCTTAAAATGCGACCGTTGGAAAAAATCAGATTTGGCGACGTCGGTACGCTAACTGTATTAACTGCCTGTAATGATGAGATTTTGGGAAATCTACCGCCATTTGGACAAGATCTCTGTCAGATTTGGTGTCTTCAATGTGCAGTTATGGTAGATTTGGTCGTTGGATTCTATAAGAAGACACCCAGGCCTGCGAATTTTGCATTCCGCATTTTCGTGAGTTTTACAGTTCAGTCCATGTCAACTGCTCGTGAAGTTCAGGAATTGTTGAGAGAATTCAGACAGAGGGGTCTGCAAAACCTTATGAGCAACCCACCTGCATCTGCACCCCGCGAAGAGACTCCCCTAGCACCGACTCAACCAATGCAGACACGATCTACCAGGAAGAAGTTTAAACCAGAAGTACGCTCTAAGCGAAACAAAGACAGACACAAGCCATCAGGAAAGACACCGGAGGAACCCGAGATGAATCCTCCTGGTTCAGCGAAGATCCCACCTGAAGGTTTTGAAGACTTCGGTGAGGATGAGAACATTGCACCGTAGCGTCCACCATATCTTCAGCCTGTTCAACCAGGAGTGCAGCCACCTCGATGGACATCCAAGTTCACATTACGCACCCCTTCACTGCCACAAGGTGTGCAGTTGGTCGAAACAATGACAGGAAAAATTGACCGGCTCAAATATGCAGACCATGATACGAATGATCATGGGAAGTTTCCATAGTTCGCACCTGGAACATACTTGCACTCCGTCCACTATCCGGAGACTGGAACGACGTTACTGGAAGTGAAACAGTGGGTTGTTGGCTTGGAGAAAGCTGGCTTGTTGAAGATGCTCAATGTCCCCCACTTTGGTCGCAGCACGCAGGTGACCGTGGTGGTCAAGCAACTATTGGCGTTGGTGCATGATGGGCACCTATGGATAGGAGACTAGAGAATTCCTATTAATGGAGAGCTAATTCATAGGATCACAGGCTTGCCAAAGGAAGGGCCTGATCCTGGGATTGAATTTGTTTCAAAACACGAGGATACGAAGCTGGAACAGAGCATGAAGGACCACTTCAGCCTGACGAAAGGAAAGTGAAGGTATCAAACCTTGACAATTCGGCACCAGAACATTCGCTTCGCCGCAGAGCTCTTAGCATGCAAGCTAATGCGGAAGTGCAGACCAAATGAAGTGCCTGCCCCGATTGTCAGTCTTGCTGTAAACTGTGTCGAAGGCTACGATTACAAATGGGAAGAGTACATTGCGAAGGAATTCCTTGAAGATGTCTACAATGTGCAGGAGAAAGGTATACCCTTTCACTATTCATGGCTGATAGTGCTTATTGCATTGGTGGGATGGAAAGAACCTACCGAGGCACAGTTTGTTCATGTGCCTCCGCACATGCTTGGCGCAACAAGGTACTCATCTCTTTGGGTGTCGTAGGATAAAGCCCTACAGCAGATGACGAACTATGTGTTCGCCTTTTATGCGATGAGTATCTCATATGAGATCCTAAAAACACCTTGGGTCAGTAAGGAGCTATTTTCTCAATATGCGGGAGTGGCCAAATTCAAGGCCGACATGCACAATGTCTTCATCCAGGCCCACACAGATGATAAACATGCATGCTGGAAGTTGCCATATGTGGTGACCCAAGAAGACATCCTCGCAGTCGTTCAGTAGTGGCCAGCTAAATGGATGAAGGACACAGGGACAAATCCCAACATTCCAGTCCCTCCAGTCACCAATGTGGGTGCAGGCCCTAGTCAGACGCAGCAGAATGATCCACCAGAAGACAGCAAAGAACAAAGTGAGTAGCAGCAGAGTGAAGGTGACCAGGGTGGAGAGGACGGAGGTGATGACGAAGAGGAAGAATCGGTCAAAACCATCTCAAACCCTAATCACCCAGATAAGTGCAAGTCTCCAGAGGCAGAGGAAGTGACTAAGCCTCAGTCCAGAAAGAAAGCGAAGGCGTCAAAGGACAAGAATATCATCGAAGAGCCCTCCATGATGATGGAAGAGCTTGATCAGGCTCTGTCGAAGTCTACAGAAGTATTAACCAACAAATGGTCACAGTTTGCAGCTACGCACCTTGATGCACTCACCAGCGTAACATAGTGAATTACAGAACTGAAGGAGTTAGCAGAAAAATCAGCAACTGGCGCTCCAGTAAGAAGTATCCCAGTAGGCGCGCAGCCAGATATAAGGCGATGGCTAGCCAGAGATAATAGAGGACAAGTGCCAAGTGCAACCCTCATAATAACTGACGCAGCATCTCGCTCGTAGATGAGCATGATAGTTGGGATAGATTACACCAAGTTGTCTATGGCAGAGCTGCATCTTTGGTAATCGACAATCATGAAGGAGATCCAAGAATGAGACAACTACTCACAAATGCAGTTATAGAATACCATAAAGCAGAGTGAGGGTCTCGCAGCACAGTTGGAAGAAGCAGAACGGAAGAAGAGGGAAGCAGAAAGCAAGCAGGATACGATAACACGAGCATTGGAAGAGGCGTGTCGGAGTCTCCCTGACTTCGACATGCAGGCTGAAGAAGAACCAGAGCAAAGGATCGTCAAGCTGAAAGACTATGCACAATAGTCTCGCAGCGAGATAGAGAAAATAAAGGCGGAACATGAGGCTCAAATTGCGGAGCTTCAACTTTGCATCATTCTTGAGAGTCCACCAGAGGTTAGGGAACATCGTCGCAGAGACATTCGGGCCTCAGCAACGAAGATCTCAGATCTTGTGAGCAGTGCAGCAAAGCTGCTAGATGAAAGCGGCGAGGCCTGGACGAACTTGCAAGACAACCCAGAAGTGGAAAAGCTGCAAGAAACCATCAAGCAGCGACAGACAAAGCTGGATGCAGTTAAAGCGAAAATCAAGACATTGCCTCCTATGCAGAAGATGCTTAAGGTAAAGCAGAGCAATGAGCTCCAGCAAGAAATTGAGGCATGCAGAAGGAAAGAAACACTATTGGTGAACTCTTTCCAACCTCTTCTTAACGAGGCCTTGGATTTGAGCACCGCTATGGACAACCAACTCAAAGTTCTGAGGGAGTATGATGCATTTGCACAGGAAAAGGCCAGCGAAGCATCAGCAGCAACATTGCAGGAGATAGTGGAGAAAGAGCAAGCAACCGACGATATCATGCGTGGCCTCAACAAGCAGTTTACTGTCTTCGCCAACAAGATTCTCCCACTAGACAAGCAGCAGAGTGTCCCGGGACGGGACACTGGTGAGTCTTAGGGGCCTGTTGGGGCTCCGACCTTAAGGGTCCTTAGTTTTGGCAACTCCGCGGTTTTGGTGTGAAGATTGTAAGCGGAGTTGTGGTCCAAAATAGTCTTAGGGGTTTCGGGGTTGGGTCGAAGCCCCTCTTTTTGTAATTAACCCAGGGTTTACACCCATGGTTTTTGGGTGCCCATGGTTTAAGCCCATGGTATTGTAATAGTGCACTTGTATAAATAGGCACTTATGTAAAGGAGTCAGGTTAGGTATTTGATGATTTATCTTATGATGATAATTTGATGCAAAGAAGCTAAGGCCTATTTTAGGGTTTTTGTAAGAAGGATAAGTCCCAGCTGAGTGCGTGGACGACCTCTGCAGCTGTGTGTGCAGAGGGTTTTGTAAGAAAGGTTCTACAACTCAGTGCGCAGATTTGCGGCCAAGTGCGCAGCTTTGGGTGATCGGAGAGATCTGCGGCTGAGTGCGCAGATCAGAATTGTGTGTTTGTAAAGAGTTGAATATAAACGCAGTTCTATGGACGTAGCCCCTACACTGGGGGTGAACCACGTATATATTGTGGTGTGGTGGTTCTTTTATGTGTTTCTGTTATATTTTTATGCATTTGATAATTAGGTGAATGATAAGTAAGATATATTGCTAAGATCTAACTTCGCTGTGAACTTCCAGTTAAGGGTTAAGCAAGAACTGTCTTTTATCTAAACTGCGAAGCTATTTAAGTGAATGCCGAAGCTATTTATTGCATAAATATTATTTTTTAAGACTAAAGGTACAGTAATATCCCTCTTGCGCCTGCAGAAACCTGATTCTGCTGCACCCCATAGCTGTTTCGGGTGAGACTACAACCTGTTTGCAGGTTGTTGCCGAAAGGGCCAACGTTGTGGGTCTGTTTGTTGGTTGGAAGATAAAAGTAAGAACCCGGGTCTGCCCTAAGCACCAACATCTAGGATGGCTTCTCTAGCTTGGGCTGTAATGCCCCATATTTTTTACATTTAGTAATTAAAACTCTAATGTGAACTAACTTAGCATTTTATTTGCTTATTATATGTTGGACTCATATTGATTAAAATTGTTGTTATGTGGGCATGGGGACTCCCAAGATGTGTGGAGAGTAAATGGAATTTAGCATTTTATTTTATTAATGGTAATGAATATGTTATTTCATTTGAACATGCAATTTGAATATGGAATATCAATATGTTGATGCTAATTTAGTTCGTACTTTGGATATAGAACAAGTACAACATATACTACAAAGGAACTTGCATGATTATTTAGATGGAATTTAAGCGATATAGATTATCACTTAAAAGAGTCAAATATATTTATATATGAGTTTTATGTTGATGATGAACTAACCCACGTGTTGATTGGATGCAAAATAGTTGGATTCCTATGGTTCCAAGGGGTATGAGATGTCTTGGACATCAAGCAAATAACAATGTTATCTTAGTTTTCATGTTATATAATTGTGAATTCCAATATTTCTATGGATTGTGGATGAGTGTGAGTTTTGACAAGAACCATGACTTGTCCAAAGTGGTTGTTTGATGACAAGAATCCTTAGAATGATGATGGCACAATATGTTTGATGCAGGGTGTTGACCCTTGTACTATCAAAGCGGGTGGAGGAAATTTCCACCGTTTATTCTCTGAAACCTGGAGTCGTGGGAGGGTTGTGTTGAGCATGCTTCCCTGGATGTATGATGATGACTAGTAGGTGCTTACTGGGGAAGGTTGGTCGATGTA
Source organism: Pseudotsuga menziesii (assembly GCA_001517045.1). NCBI lineage: Eukaryota > Viridiplantae > Streptophyta > Pinopsida > Pinales > Pinaceae > Pseudotsuga > Pseudotsuga menziesii. The sequence continues at coordinate 110,021 of LPNX010602497.1, read as the reverse complement.
GACAACACTTCCACTTATGGGTTTTATATGTGGCTAGGTTGAAATAGCCAACACCATAACATATTGCAACAAAGGACAAGATGATGAGGTCAGGTGATGGAAGTAGTGGTGATTGGGTGGTTAGAGTACTGATGGGGATGGATGGGATCAACGATGTATAGGATGATGTTCTTCATTGTTATAAACCATTATGATTATATGCTTGATTTGCTTCATTATGCTTATCTAGTTCAATTTTAATGCTTTTATATGAATATTTATGAATGATGAATGATGCATTATTTAAATTATTCTCTGTATCTTGTTACAAGCATATACGAATTATGCATTAAGGGCAATACATGTTGATTATTAGTACCCACGCTTAAGATGTATATGTTGGCCACATATACGTCATTTCATGAGTACATTAGTATGATTGGTTGGTTGGTGAATACATTAGTATGAGTACATAAGTATAATGAGTTGGTTGACAAATTGTTAAATTATTAACCACGTGTTGAAATTTAAATTATTGTTGAAATATTATATGTATGTCAAATAGATTAATAAAGTGTTATATAGTAGGTGTGTAAGTGTTGTATATATAGTATGATTTTGTTGATTGTTGAAATATTTAAAATTTAAATGAATTGCATGAATTTTTGAAATATATATATATATCATTGAGACATATATGTACATAATATGATATGATATATCTTAAATATATACATTGGCATTTTGAGTGGGAGGATAATATAAATAAATGGATAGATAAGGTTGCACAATTTTTTAGAAAAAAATTGTCACATTTGCATTTAATATGGTGGAATGAAAAGCGAAACTTTGCAACCATGTTTATTATTTTATTTATTTATTTAAAATTGTTGTTTTTGGAAAAAATAAATTTATGGATTGTTGAATATTATTCTTTTGGAATTAAGTCTAGATAAAACTTGGATAAGGAGGATGATGAAGATTTTTTTATCAATAGGAGACTTAAGATTGGAAGAAGAGGTTTTTTTTCTTGAAGGATATTCTGGGAGGAGAAGTTCCGGAAGAGTTTGAGAAATCTCTAAAGATTTGATACATAACATACTAGTGCATCATTGTTCTATTCTTTGGGGATCTCGAGCATGGAGGGCCACGAGGCCATTTGGATGGCTTCTTGGGGCTAGGGAGACAGATATGCCTCTAGTTGTCTGGGAGGTGAAACCATGGCTCCACTTTGGGTAATTAATAGGGAAGCAACTTGAAGAGAAGATGGAAGCTTGCTTTAGTTTGGTCTTCCTCACCATTCTTATATTGAGGTATTCTTCTTGTGATTTTAAATTACTTATATATTGTTGTAAACTTCTTATATGTTGTTGTAACTTATGTCGTTATAGTTATATGACTCATTAGGATATTTCATGCTATGCGAATGAGTAATGGAGTATTAGTATTTCTGAATTATTCGATAAAGAAGTAACCACCCTTGATGGGTGTTACATGGGCAAGCTTGGAATGCAGAGGTGACACTGAGAAAATTGACTCTATGGACCACCTTATGTGGCCATCCACCTACGCTTGTTTAAACCCAAAGTTGTATATCCATGGTGCTACTAGATCAACAAAGATGTAAAAATCCACTTGCAATGACCAACCTCATGGAGGATCTTCCCAAGAAGTGGACAAAAAAGATATAAACAAATCGCTAAGTGGTTTCCACCCAATGCATTGTGTATAATATATCTTCGCTCATGGGCACCCTACCCTGCATTAGTTAGAAAAAATAGATGAACAATCACTATAACAAAGAATGGAGTAAAAACAAAGTCCACTAGTGTTTTTATAAGAGAACATAATAAAAACAAAAGAAGAAAAAAAGATGACAAAAATTACAAAAATTATTGATAATAATAGTACCACGAATAAAAACATTATAACACCCCCATAAAATGAAAAAAATGACAAAACAAATCCTTTGTTTTTACTAATAGTAAAAACACCTTACAACATATTTAATAAACAAATGACAAAACAAATCCTTTGTTTTTTCTCAATAGTAAAAACACCTTACACCATAATTAGTAAACAAATAACAAAACAAATCCTTTGTTTTTTCTCAATAGTAAAAACACCTTGCACCATAATTAGTAGAAACACCTTACAACATAATTAAATAAAATGAAAACTAATAACAAAACTTTTTTTTTCATAATAAAAACATCTTACAACATAATTAAACAAGTGGAATAAGCAACGCAGTTGCTTAGTACCCGCCACTTATGTAAGAAACAATGTAAAGTAAATTAGCATCGGACATCATGCATGGTCATTTACAACTCCATGAGTGATTTAGATGTTAAGTATCCCTTCGTAGTCTTATGAGAAATTTTTGGTAGACATGAAACACCTAACACTAGACATTACCATCCATAGCTTCATAAGCGATTTAAGGCATACATAGCCCTCCATAGTCTCGAGAACTATTTTTTATACGCATTATGCACCCAACAATAAAGTAGTAAGTGATATATTGATTGAGATGTACATAATTTACACAATGTAGTAGACCATTCATAACTCAAGAGTCATTTAAGGCTTACACCGACCTTCATAATCTCAAGAGTGACTCAAGGTCTACATAGTCTGTCATACTTCCATGAGTTATTTTTGGTAAATATTATGCACTAGTAGAAGAATAATAAATGTTGCATAATTTGAAATATACATTATGGATGTGGTGATGTTACTTCATGAACTGTAAAAATTAATAAATAAGCATTAAATAACTAAAAACCATAATGCAAAACTATTATTGAATCTTTAACTTTTAAAATTATTTTTCATATCTAATATTATATTATGTAAAACAACAAAAAAAAATTAATTACTCAAAAATATAAACTAATTATTTTCTCAAATTTTAGAGATTATTTTTATTTTTTATAATATCCAATTTAGTATTTAAATTTTAAATGACTTTTATGAAAAAACTTTAAAAAAAAGTAAATGCTCATACAAATAAATAATTAATGAGGAGGTGGATTAATTGACCCATACTAAATGCTGATGTCATAGTTGCCATGTGTCAAGTGAAAACCAGATACCAAACTCCAAGAATGACATCATTTCTGATTGGCCAATTAGAAGTTTACAAAATATCAAATACAAATATTTTTATTAAAATTAAATTTTTTTTTGTTGCAAACTCTAAAGTTTAACTTTAGAAAACAGATTTTAATTTTTTGGTGGCAGCAACTAATAGAAGGTCAAAGGTTCGATTGAAACCAATTACTATATTTTAACAATATATACATTTAGATCATAATGATTCATCCAAATAACATTAAATATAATGACATCTAATATAACTATACCACATGAAAGTTCAACGTATATAGAAGAATTATATTCGTCAAAATCCAACTAAACATGAATTAATCATGAGATGAGTTTACTATATGTAAGGAGTAAATAAACAAAATATACACTAATGAAGTGTTACATTTCAAATTTTGAGAGTCACATGGCTTTTCAATGCCATCAAATTATTAAAAAGGTTTATTTATTTATTTATGTTCAAAATTCTTAGGTATAAATAAAAGATCTTAAATTTATATAGTTATAATTAAAATTAATTACTTTATTAATTAAAATTAAACAATTATTATCAATAGATATATTTTTTATTTTGATTATAATTTAAACAAAATAAATTCCATATATATATAAGATATTTTTAATCACAAATAAATTGTAAGTATACTAAAACATTTTCATAATTCAAATAACCTTTTAATTTATTACAATTTACAATACTATTTTGAGTTCATGAAGCTTAGATATGCATAACTTTTACACATTTTAATTTATAATGATATTATTTAGAATTGTTTTGAATTAAAAATAAATTAATTTAGGCACAAATCTTTCCAAATAAGTAGAATTAGTTCTAATCAAAGATGGTTGAATGTCTAGTTTCTTCTTATAAACAATCATAATAAATAATAATAATAATAATAATACAAATTATATTAATAATACAAATTATAAAAAAATTTAATTATATTTATTAATTAGAAATAACCGCAGGTATAATAACATAATATATTTGGAAATACAAAATTCATTAAGTCTATGTTCAATTAACTCAAAAATGGCAAAAATGGCATAATATATTTGGAAATGCAAAATTCATTGGATCGACGTTCATCTTAACTCTTTTAAATCCTAGAATGGCTTACTAGCTTGGAAACTCGGTGCTTTTATAATGTTCATTTGAAACTAATAAACTAAATCATAGTTATTATTCCATGCAAGCATGGAATTCGGTAATTTCGTGGGTTTTGAAAAGTCTGAAAAATCATACAGTGTTTTTTATTATATAGTTTTTTACAAAATTAAGTAATTGTATTAAGTCTTAACACCAGGACC